>CM046943.1:112756439-112991813 GCA_025698515.1 Gossypium sturtianum | reverse complement strand
CAGTATACTTCGTTTGTTCTGTATTGCTGGCTTGCCTACTTCAAACCCTAGAGTACCTTTAACACTTGATTTACAACGAAGCAACAGATCTATGCTAACATTGGTATCCAGGGAGAAAGACACGGCACAAAAGATGGGATGTAGGTCGGTTAACAATGAAAATGATGAAAAGGGAATGAGGTTTTATTAAGGTTTGAGAAAGAGGAAAAGAAAAGTATGAAATTGTACTTTTAGGTTTAGCAAAATGGAAGAAAAGAGAGATGAAAGGTGAGTGGTTAGACGAGATCCAAAAGAAGAAAAAAAGATGGCAATGGAGGTTTATTTCCGGTTGAAATGAGAGAACAAATGGAGAATTTGTAGACACTTTTTCGGCAAGCAAGCAAAATAGGAAAAACCAAAGGTAGGCACCCCTGGCCCCTCTTTGATGGTAGCTCCCCACAGAAAAGCCAGATTCGGCCAACAACCCAACCTCCCCACAAAATCCTGATTTCTCTCCTAATCACTCCCTAACACTCATTCAAAAGATTTGAATGATTACTAACAACCACCTTCTAGCCGAATTCAAAAATGGAAGACCAAGTCTTCCTCCATCTTTACCAGCATTCAAAACCGCCCAGCCTTATATATTGGCGCAAAAACAAAGGCCCACTGCGCCTTTGCGGTCGAACGAGACCCCTTCCGGCTCCCCTTGAGGCGTCACTTCTCAATGCGCATGTGGCGCCTCCTTGCCACTACCTTAGAAGCCGTCGCGTGTCTAAGCCTCCCAAATAGCTCTGGGCCTCCTCCATCCAAGCTCCCTTCTTAACCTAAAACTAAAAATTTTCCAAGGCATTCCACCACCACCTAGGGTTCTGGACCCCCAAAACTACCCAACCACACCTTTGAAGTGTGCAACACAGGCTATGCACCAAAAAGCCCTAACCAGAACAGTGTTACAAATTCTACCCTCCTTAAAACCAATTTCGTCCTCGAAATTGCTTAGCTAGACAACAACCCCTCAGTTATGTGCGCACTCTTTGATCTCAAAGAACCAACATTTCTAGGCACAATATCTAGAAGTCGCCCAAAGGTTTCCAAAGTAATTTGCGACAACCAAAACACCCAACACAGCAGACCAAACAACAAAGATATTCCAAACATAAGATACTTACCGGCACATCGGCACATCATTATCCTCTCTCCAGACGAAACTGCGCCAGCCAGTTTGGGCGCGCCTTGCCTGGTGCCACCATTATCGCGACCCAGCTCGACCACCGGCGAACCATTCCCTCCATGGATTGGACACGACCTCGTGACTGCTGACCACCTGCGCAGTTGCACATAACCTTGACCCACGGTGAGTCTATTGGCGGATCTGGGGCGATCCTTAACGAATGAGTCTTGGACTTGCATCTAAAAGCGTTCGGGAACGATTCCGGCACTCGCCAACATGATACCTTCCACATTAGGCTTTTACGGGCGATCAGTTTGGCCGGGTGGCTTAATGTCTGAGCGAGTCTGACTCTCGGTCTTTTAAACCTCTCAAGCGATTAAGCGATCCCAAGCTCCTGCCTCCGGTTTTGCCTGCATTACGCCTCCGGCGCTGACCTCCTCATTTTCTCCAGGCACCTCACTAACAGTGGCTCTTTCGTTACAGCGCCCAATCAAAACCCGCGGCTCATCAGTAGCCCATCTTCCGTCGCGCATCTCTCATGTCCCGGTTGCCCGATGCCCCGGTATACCCGGCTCAAAGCAACGGCTTCGGCCGTACTACACTATCGACTTGCTACCTTGCACGGGCCGAGCAGCCTTCCTTTGAGAGCATCCCACATAGCTTGCTCCGACATACTTCCCTTGAACTTGATCTTAAAGTAACGATCCACTCGATCCGTAAACGATGCTTTCATCGCTGTGAGCCACCTTTGGTGAGCTCATCCAGAAACAGCAAAACAACTCGCTTAAGCCTCCTCGGCGGTTAAGTCCGTCGTCCATAATCCTTTCGCGCCTCAAGCGATTGCTACGCCACGTTAGGCCCGGACACTCCTCTGAAGACCTGCCGGCTCCATTCGCCTAAGCGCTGGTCTGACTTGAGTCCCACTTGCCCCATTGGCTCACGCCACTGCAAAGCCAAGCACCGCGAGATAGCTGTGATCTGGCGCCATCTTGCCAACACCCCAAACCGGACAAGACACCACGTCCGAGATGCGGTTATGCTCTGGAAATCGTTTTTGAAAAGTTAGATGTTCGTTTAAAGTGAGTGAAAACCACGGTGTGTTTTGAAACAAATTTGAGTAGTCTTGTTAAAAAAAAAAGCGGTTGATGTATTTGAAGCAGAAGATTTTGAAAACTTAGCAGAATGTATATGTTAGCGGGTTTATACCATTTAAAACCTCATTGAGTTTCTTAGAGATACATAAAACACTTTTAAACTTAGGGAGAACTCTGAGTTTGAATTGGACAAGCATTATGTTTGTTTATCAAGGAGGCTTAGTGTGATACCCAGATGGTATAGTTTAAAAAAAACCGGTCTCGTTATAGTTTGAAATCATTATCTTTCCAGAGTTTTAGTAAAATTTTATTCAAGTTGCTTTGTTAAGGCATGTCAAAAATCAACTTAAAAGCGTAAACAACATAAACCATAACTTTAAGGCCTTTTACAAATCAAATAAAACCCAATTAAAAAGTAAATAAGCTAAAGTACCCAAATAGTGGAGTCGAGTAAAACTTTATTAAAAAGCGTGGCATGTGCACCAGAGTCCATCCGGCTCCATCGTCACCTTCGAGAGTCTGAAATGTCAGGAGAGGGTGGTCGGGTGACCACGTGTGCAAATCCAGCTCAGGAAGAAACAACATGCTAACACACAACATACATAGCAACATAATTAATGACCCGGTCTAACCATCCATATGTGGCTTTTCTTACGAGTATGTGTGCCAAACCACTAGTGGTGCCAAACCTTTGGTGACATGTAGTCTGATGTGTTGCAAAACCAGGCTGGTGTCCCAAAGACTTTAATATCCATCGTTGTGGTACCAAACCCGCTGGTGTGTCCAAAGACACGATGTGCTACCAAGCAACGGTGGCCAGAAGTCACAAATCCAATGATGATGGGGCCAGCCAGCCGTGTGATACTCAAATCACTAGCGGGCGATCCCATGCTCAAGTGGGGCCCATTGCGGTGGTCAAACCACGGGGACAAGTACGCATGTGGTGCCAAACCTGCGGTGTCCCCGAACTTGCGGTGTGCTACCAAAGCAGCGGTATTGTAGTCACAAATCACGGTGATGGGGCCCAGCATCGTGAGTGATACCAAATCAGCTGGCGTCAATCGTGCATTATAATCATCAGTGGGGCCCAGCCTTGCGTGGTGCTGAGCCAGCTGGGACGAGGCTGTTTGATGAAGTGCCAAACCTGCGGAGGTGCCAAACCTCTACAGTGACAAAAGTCACAAAGTGTGCTACCAAAACTAGCTGGTGCTTCGTCGACACAATATACCCTTTGCTCCCTCCTCTGCATTATCACCCACACCATATCATACTCATGGGATTATGCATCTCCTTACAAGCCATGCATATCATGCCAACATATCAAGCATTACAACACATAACATACATAACATAAATCATGATATCATGTATTATCATTAATACTCATCATCGCCGTGAGACTTACCGAATCGTACACATGCCCCCTTTTGGGTATCCCAATCATCCTTCTCAACATTTCGATCTTGTTAAGCAATCCAAGTTTATTAACAGCGTTACTAAGTAGAAGGCGTGTTAGTTACACACACAACTATCACGAGTCAAGAATCCCCAGCGAAGCGATCTAAGTCCCTGGATTGCTAACTCCTACAATCGGCCAAACATTAGGGATTAGGCCACACTAACATTGACCAACAACCATTAACCAAGGGATCACATTAAGCCACTTAGACCAAGAAGGGTTTATTGAATAGCCCTTACCTTGCTATTGATTTGATTCTTGCAAACACCGAACCACAATGGCCATACTAAGACAATCGGCCTCCACCTTGAAAAGAATACGGTTAATCCTTTATCAACCATATTAATCCGAAACCAGAGAAAATTAAACTTAACTGACAACCAATCACTACCCCTTACCAATTTGGTTTATGGAGAAAAAATGACTCACTCCGGCTTGATTCCAATCCAAAGACCCAACTTTTAATATTCGACCAACTAGGACTTTAGGAGAAGGAAAAAATATTGACTATGTTTAAACAAGGAAAGAAAAGAATCGGCACAAGGTGTTTAGCACCTCTATTTTGGTTTAAGGGAAAACAATGTGAAATGGGAGCAAAGTTTCAACAAGTGATTAAGCAGAAGAAAATGAAATTTGAGGAGTAAGGTGATGGTAGTTTGACACACAAGAGAATGGGAGAGCACAAGGTGATTACGCTATCACGGTTTCAAGAGAAGAAGAGATGAAAATATGACAAGAAAAGATGTTAGTTTCAGCAAACCAAGGTTTCTAAAAGAGAAAGAAAGGAGGTTGAAGAAGAGAGTGCTCGATTTTAGCACAATTGAGTAAAGAGAGGAATGGAAAAATCTCTCTTGAAATTTGGGTGGCTTTTGACAAAAGAAAGAAAAAAAAAAAACAAAGATGCTTCACAAAGCTTTTGGTAGAAAATGCACAAAGTGAGAAGTGCATTTCGGCACACCTCCCTTCCTACTACCCAAAACCGTCCACATCCCCACTCCAACACCCCACAAATCGGCCAAATCCCCCCCAATTCACTCCCACATCCCACATTTCAAATGTGATGACCAAGTCCTCCTCCTAAACTTCCTCTCCACCCTCCATTTGAAAGTGGAGACTTGGTCCCAGGTAGAGTTCCACTAGCCTTCTACCTCTCCTCCATGCCGTCCCAAAAGAAGCCAAAATGGGGACTCATTTGCTTGAACTCTGGACCTCCCTCACACGAAAATGCCGCCTTCACATCAAGCTCCCCATGTGGGCGCATGCTTTGCCACTTTTCAGCTCTTCCTTTGTGCAACAAAACCTCAAATAAATTCTTAAACTGACTTCCTCGGCTCCTGACCAACACCCAAAAACCAAAATTTTCTTATTTACTCAAGCATACACCTAGGCTACAATTAAGCCCACTAAAACAGAAATAAGCGCCATGACACACTAACACATACAATATCGTTGCAACAACAAATAGCCCCCTAACCGGGATATTACGGTTCTACCCCTTAAAAATAATTTGACCGAGAAATTGCAGTCAAAAGTTGCGGGTATTCTTTGTTTCATCGTATCCTCGGGTTCCCATGTAAACTTCTTCTATACCATGATTCAGCCAAAAGTACCTTAACCAAGGCACGGACTTCCTCTGTGAGAACCTTCACATCTCCGATCAAGAATGCGCGCGAGGTTCCTCTTCCCGCAGTTAAATCTACGGATTCCTCGATTTTCCCACTTTGCTACCACATGCGAAGCCCGGATCTGCGGCGATAGCGTCGAGAAGCATCGAAGCGTGGAATCGTCGTGAATGCGACTAAGTTCTGGCGGCAACTCAAGGTACGTCGCTCTGGGGTCCAACTTCGTCTCAATACCTTATCGGCCCAATGAACCTCGGACTAAGCTTGCCTTTCTTCCCAAACCTCAACACCTTCTTCCAAGGTGAGACCTTCCGAAACACTCGATCCCCCACGGTGAACTCTATATTTCTTCGCTTAAGATCGGCGTAAGACTTCTGCCCGATCCAGAAGCTTCCTTTGTCGAGCACGAATCACTTTGACCTTGTCCTCGATCTCGGCTACCAGCTCGGGTCCCAACAATGAAGCGTTCACCCAACTCGAGTCCAACACGTAGGTGGCGACACTTCCTACCGCCCTGGCGCCTCATACGGTGCCATCTTGATGCTCGCGGCAGTAGCGTTGTTGTAGGCAAACTTCGACCAATGGTAGAAACTCCTCAACTACCTCTGGAAATCGAGGACACAACCTCTCGGCATATCCTCTAAGATCTGAATGACCCTTTACGATTGGCCGTCGATTTGCGGGTGAAAAGCGTCTTTGAAATCAAGCGAGTGCCAGGCTTGATGCAGCGCTTTCCGGAACCTTGGCGTAAATCTAGGATCCTATCGAGATTATCGAAATCGACACACCGTGCAACCTCACTATCTACGAAAAACTCTGACTTGGCTAAGCTTACGAAGTGAATAGTCAACTCTCAGCACGGAATAAAGTGGTGATTTAGTCGAGACGATCCACCACTACCCGAAGCTGAATCCTTCTTGCTTGGCGTAGCGGTAACCCTTGACAAAATCCATGGTTATCCTTTCCCACTTCCGCGAGGAATCTTTCTGAGTGAAGCAATCCCGAAAGCGACAAGCGATGTTCGGCCTTGACCTCTTGACAAGTCCGGACATTTTCCCAACAAACTCTGTCACCTCTTTCTTTCAAGCAGGCCTGGCGCTCTCTAAGATCCTTTATACATTTTGCTACCTCCGGGATGCATAGCATGAGGGGTGCTATGTGCGTCTGAAGAATCTTCTGCCTCGACTCAACATCTTTGGGCATACAAGCCTTACCTTGAAAACCACAGGAACCTGCGTCACGGACAAGGCTGTAACCCTCCAAACCACCATCTTGCACTTGCAGCCTTGGCCTTTTTCAGAACCTCATCCAACAAGCTGTTTCTCTACGATGCTGCTCAGCCCAAGTGAAGCAACTTTGTAGCTCTGCGAGAATACTCCGGAGTCATCATACAAGCTCAAATGGGCAAACAAAGCTCTTAAGTCAGAAACAACCTTATGGCTCGCGGCGTGCGCTACCACGTTAGCCTTACCGGATGATACTCAATCGGCGGTCATAATCTTTCGAGCAATTCGACCCATCTCTGCTGCCTCAAATTCAAGTCATACGAGTCAATAGATGCTTGAGACTCTTATGATCCGTGTAGACTATCGATCTCTCTCCATATAAGTAGTGCCTCCAAATCTTTGGCGAAAACTACGACCGCTAGCTCCAAATCGTCGTCGGATAGTTGACCTCATGTGGCCTCAGTTGCCTAGAAAGCGTAAGCCACTACCTTACCTTCTGCATAAACACACAACCGGACATTATGTGATGCATCGCGATGGCTGTGTATTCCTTACCAGACCTCGAGGTTGAATTAAAAGCGGAGCCTCGGTCAAAATCTTCTTTAACTTATCGAAGCTTTCCTTTGTTTCTCGATCCATACAAGCGGAACCTCTTTCCTTAACAACTTGGTCATCGGCCCAGCTGCTATTAACGAGAAACCCTCAACAAACCTTGGTAGTATCCGGCCAAACCAGAAAACTCACGAATCTCATGCGACCTAGGTGGCTTCCAATCAAAACGACCTCAATCTCACGAGGATCTACCACGAATCCCCTCGAAGCCCGAGCACTACGCGGCCCAAGAAAGTCACTTCTCTAGCGAGGAACTTCGCACCCGAACTTAGCATAGAGTTGCTTTTCCTCGAATCTGCGGCACCACCCTCAAATGCGCATCATGCTCTTCCCTCGTCTTGAGTACACCAAGATGTCGTCTATGAAAACCACCACGCGAAGCGATCGAATCTGCTTGAAACACCTATTCATCATATCCATAAGCATGCTGCAGGTGCGTTAGTCATCGACCCGAATGGCATTACGAGAATTCGTAGTGCCCATCACCCGGTCGAAAGCATGTTTTATGGATGTCGCCTCTTAACCTTCAATGGTGATACCCGGACCTCAAATCGATCTTGAAAATACGCGGCACCCTTGGTGATCAAACAAGTCATCTATCGTGTAGCGGATACTTGTTTTGTCGTCGACTTGTTCAGCTGGCGGATGATCTATGCACATCCGCATCGTGCCATCTTTCTTCTTAACGAATATACCAGCGCGGCGCGCGGCGAAACGCCTTTGATGAAACCTCTATCCAATAACTCACGGATCGAGACCTTAGCTCCACCAACTCCTTTGGTGCCATCCTATACTGGGCAATAGACCTTTGGCGCTGATCCGGGATGCAGATCTATCCCGAACTCTACCTCTCGATGGCGGCAAACCGGAGCTCCTCGAAACACATCGACAAATTCCTTAACGATGCGAACCTTCTCAACGGCGGACTCTTTAGCCTCCAAGGCATACACGCAGAACTACATGCGGCCCGCGGCCCTTCACGACCATCTTCTATAAAGCTTTCCAAGCGGATACCACATTTGATAAGTAATCCCTCCGATTACCTATCATAGCCACCTCGTCACCATCAGCGAGTCTTAAGAACCGTAAACGGCGCGCCAATCCAACCTCGCTTTGGTACTTAACCGGCCAATCCATCCCAAGAATCGGATCGAACTCCCCCAAGCGGCGGTTCCATCGGATCGACAAATACTACCCCCTTGGGTTCTGAAGGTACATCTACAGCGGCTTATCTACTACTCTGGTGACCTAGTGGACTAATCCGGTCATGCGCCTAGAAGATATCTCGAGTCTAAATCCATTGTCTCGACTATACTCGGCAACATAAAGTCGTAGAACCCACATCAATTAAAGCGGTATAAGGAGAACCAAAATCAAAAGCGTGCCGCAGTTATGGCGTCAGGTGCATCGCCCTCCTCTCGGCGCCTCGCGGCATATACCAATCCGGTGTCTGGCATCGAACTACCCGCACCTCTGCGGTGCTCCACGGCCCCGACGAACCATTACCACCTCTACCATTACCACGGCCCCTCTGCGGTGGCGGTCCATTACCTCTGAGCCGGCGATTGCGGCTCGACTCTCGGCCAGGGAATCACACGGCCATCCCTACGCGGACAATCCCTAATGCGATGATCAGAGAACCACATTGAAGCAACCTTTTCACGATCCGGCCCAACCACCCCAATGAGATTTCCCTGCGATTACCGCTGCGATGGTCACGCTGCCGCTGGCAACAACCCCTAATGGTGATTACGCCCACTCGGTCTAGCCCTCTTACTGCGGATTACGACCCGGCGAACGAGAAGACCGAAGCTCCTCTTAAGCCTACTCACATCCGTACTGCGCCTCACGGACTCCTTAACACCCTCGGCTACCTTAGCCTTCTCAGCTAAGGCAGCAAACTCGGCGCTCCTGTTGAGAGCAATCAGCGACCTCAACTCGTCGTCGCGGACCATCCTCGAAAGCGAACACACCTCTCATGCTCGGTGGCTACAATGCCCACTGGCATACCTACTCGGCCGGGGAACTTCGGCCTGCGTACTCGACCTTGGACTTACTCCCTGAACAAGCCTCGAAATGCCTTTCTTTAGAAGTCGATATAACTAGCCCCGATGTACTTCTTTTGATATGCGACTCTGAAGTAATCCCATGTCAAATCCTCTCTTTGCCACACTATCGACGTGAGGCCACCTGCGATGTGACTCATCCGGGAGAAGCGTCGATACCCTTGACTTCTCTTGGCCGTCAAGTCGGATCATCCATGAGTCGCTCGGTTGCCTCCGGCCAATATTCAGCGATGCTAGGAGCAGCGAGAGACACCTCGGAAGAATTCGGCCCCATTGGCGAAGTCGCTCGAGGCGATTTCTGACTCTGCACCACCACCCCGGCTACCCTTTCCAACACTCGCGGCATCGCTGTGACCGCTGCGTCGTCTCGGTCGATCTTGAGACTCACCACCTCCGGTGGTGGCGCGGGCCGGTATCTCATTTTTACGAACCACGCCCGGATCCTGCGGGCTCGAAGCGTCATTCTACCCTACCTCTACCACGAGTATTACGGCCACGTCCACCTCTAGCGCTCATGACTAATCTTTCTCGTATCACGGTTAAAGTTTTTATGCATGGTATTTATTCCACTTGTTTAAAAGCAAGTCTTATGAATATTTAATGAGGATTTGTTCTCGTGAGTTCACGAGAATCTATCGAGTTTCAATCTCTAAAGTAGTATACTATTGCTATTCATCAGTTATATCATATCAATCAAATCACAAAGAATAATAGTCAAGGTACTTACAGGCGGCGAGCTAGTCTGGGAGACTTCGGTGCCATGCCTTTCAAACCATACTTTCAAAACAAACACTTAACGGACTTTTGAAAACCTTTTTGGGCCTCGAGGCCTGGTAGAAACCTTTGAACTTGGCTCACGATACCACAAATGTAACACCCCAAACCGGACAAGACACCACGTCAGAATCACGGTATGCTTACTGGAAATCGTTTTTGAAAAGTTAGATGTTAGTTTAAAAGGTGAGTGAAAACACGATTGTGTTTGAAACAAATTTGAGTAGTCTTGTTAAAAAAAAGCGGTTGATGTATTTGAAGCAGAAGATTTTGAAAACTTAGCGAGAATGTGTAGTTGCTGCGGGTTTATACCATTTAAAACCTCATTAGTTTCTTAGAGATACATAAAACACTTTTAAACTTAGGAGAACTACAAGTTTGAATTGGAAAACGATTATGTTTGTTTATCAAAGAGACTTAGTGTGATACCGATGGTATAGTTTAAAAAAAACCAGTCGTTATAGTTTTGAAATCATTATCTTTCAAGTTTTAGTAAAATTTTATTCCAAGTTACTTTGTTAAGGCATGTCAAAAATCAACTTAAAGCGTAAACAACATAAACCATAACTTTAAGGCCTTTTACAAATCCAAATAAAACCAATTAAAAGTAAATAAGCTAAAATACCCAAATAGTGGAGTCTGAGTAAAACTTTATTAAAAGCGTGGCATGTGCACCAGTCCATCCGGCTCCATGTCGCCTCACGAGTCACTGAAATGTCAAAGGAGGGTGAGTCGAGTGACCAGATGTGCAAATCCAGCTCAGGAAGAAACAACATGCTAACACACAACATACATAGCAACATAATTAATGCAACCCGATCCTAACCATCCATATCGCCTTTTCTACCCCGTGTGGTACCAAACCCCTTTGGTGGTGCCAAACCCTTGGTGACATGTAGTCACAATGTGTTACCAAAACAACTGGTGTCCCAAAGACACAATATCCATCATTGTGGTACCAAACCCTTTGGTGTCCCAAAGACACGATGTGCTACCAAAGCAACTGGTGGTACGAGAAGTCACAAATCCAATGATGATGGGGCCAGCCCATCGTGTGATACCAAATCACTAGCGAGACGATCCCATAACTCCAAGTGGGGCCAACCCGCGGTGGTCAAACCACGGGGACAAATCGCAATGAGGTGCCAAACCTCACGGTGTCCCAAAGACGGTGTGCTACCAAAGCACGCCGGTGGCCGTAGTCACAAATGCGGTGATGGGGCCCAACCCATGCGTGTGATACCAAATCGCTGGCGTCAATCCGTATAATCATCAGGTAGGGCCAACCCTTTGCGTGGTGCTTGAGCCCTTTGGGACGAAGGCTGGCTGGTACCAAACCTACAGAGGTGCCAAACCTCTGGTGACCCAAAGTCACAAAGTGTCTACCAAAGCAACTTGGTGCTGCGTCGGCACAATATACCCTTGCTCCCTCCTCTCGTATCACCACACATATCATACTCATGGGATTATGCATCTCATACAAGCCATGCATATCATGCCAACATATCAAGCATTACAACACATAACATGCATAACATAAATCATGATATCATGTATTATCATTAATACTCATCATAGAAGCAGACTTACAGAATGAATCGTACACATACCCCTTTTTGGGTATCCAATCATCCTTCTCAACTGTTTTCAATCTTATTAAGCAATCAAGTTTATTAACAAGCGTTACTAAGTAGAGGCGTGTTAGTTACACACCTGCTGTCTGAGTCAAGAATCCCAGCGAAGCGATCTAAGTCCCTCGTTGCTAACTCCTACAATCGGCCAAACATTAGGGATTGAGGCCACACTAACATCGACCAACAACCATTAACCAAAGGGATCACATTAAGCCACTTAGACCAAGAAGGGTTTATTGAATAGCCCTTACCTTGCTATTGATTTGATTCTTACCAAACCCGAACCACAATGGCCTTCTAAGACAATCGGCCTCCACCTTGAAAAGAATCTGATTAATCCTTTATCAACCATGACTAAATCGAAACCCGAGAAAATTAAACTAACGACAACCAATCACTTACCCCTCACTTACCAATTGGTTAGCAGAAAAAAATGACTCCTCAAAGCTTGATTCGCAATCCAAAGACCCAACACCCAATATTCGGCCAACTAGGACTTCTAGGAGAAGGAAAAAAATATTCGGCTATGTTGAAAACAAGGAAAGAAAGAATCGGCACAAGGTGTTTAACACCTCTATTTTCGGTTTTAAGGGAAAACAATGTGAAATGGGAGCAAAGTTTCAGCAATTAAGCTTAGGAAAGAAAATGAAATTTGAGGAGTAAGGTGATGGTAGTTTGGCACACAAGAAATGGGAGAGCACAAGGGTGATTCGGCTATCACGGTTTCAAGAAGAAAGAGATGAAAATATGACAAGAAAAGATGTTAGTTTCGGCAAACCAAGGTTTCAAAAGAAGAGAAAGGAGGTTGAAGAAGAGAGTGCTCGATTTTAGCACAATTGAGCAAAAGAAGAGAATGGAAAAATCTCTTGAAATTTCGGGTGGCTTTTGACAAAGAAAAAAAAAAACAAAGATGCTTCACAAAAAGCTTTTGGTAGAAAATGCACAAAGTGAGAAGTGCATTTCGGCACACCTCCTTCCTACTACCCAAAGCCGTCCACATCCCCACTCCAACACCCCACAAATCGGCCAAATCCCCCCCAATTCACTCACATCCACACATTTCAAATGTGATGACCAAATCCTCCTCCTAAACTTCCTCTCCACCCTCCATTTGAAAGTGGAGACTTGGTCCAGAGTAGAGTTCCACTAGCCTTCTACCTCTCCTCCATGCCGTCCCAAAAAAAGCCAAAATGGGGACTCCATTGCTTGAACTCTGGACCTCCCTCACTGAAAATGACGCCACATCAAGCTCCCCATGTGGCGCATGCTTTGCCACTTTTCAGCTCTTCCTTTGTGCAACAAAACCTCAAATAAAATTCTTAAACCCTGACTTCCTCGGCTCCTGACTTAACACCCAAAACCAAAATTTTCTTATTTACTCAAGCATACACCTAGGCTACAATTAAGCCCCTAAAACACCGAAATAGCGACCTGACACACTAACACATGCAATATCGTGCAACAACAAAATAGCCCCTAACCGGGATATTACACATCTCCTCCGATTTGATCCTCTTGTTCAACCTCATCAAGCGGTGGCGGCACATCACTCTACGACCCATGGCGAGACCCAGCGGGTTCGATCGATATCACTGCCTCTACCACGTCCACGAGTATTGCGACCACGCCCCCAGAACTCATATCTAGCGCCTCGATTTTAGTACTGTTTAAAAATTTTTATGCATTAGAAATTCTTGTTTCACTTTGTTTATCCACGAGCAATTTTATGGAAAAAGTCCTAGAAGTGGTTCTTTTCGAGCAATCAAAATTCCATTCCCAACCTAGAGGTAATTTCGTCTTTTTCCTATAGGGTATATCGGTAATAACTCGAGGTCAGTGCGAAAGTAGTTTTCCAACTTAAAGATATTTCAAAATTTACAAAATCTGGGGTCATCTTGAAAATTTTGTTTTCATACAAAATGTGTTGCAAAAATTTGAAAAAGAGGTTATTTTGTAATTTTGGAAATCATGGGCATTTTAATAAATTCTCAAAATCGGAATATCACAATGTTTCACAAAATAGGATTTTCGATATTTGGTAAAATAGGAATATTTCAATAAAAGTTGAGAGAAATCGAAAATTTAGAAACAGGGCATTTTGGTAATTTTTATCAACTTGGGGTATTTTCGTAAATTTCCACAAACGAGTATCTTAATATTTGAAATTCTGAGATTTTGGTATTTTACAAAGTAAAAATCATTTTATCAAAAGTTGAGGGTAATATGGTAATTTTATCACTGGGGCATTTTTTGTAAATTTTGCGAGTAGGGTATTTTAGTAATTTTGTAAATCGAAAGCGTCTTTCAAAATTAGATTTAGGATTTACAAACCAAAGGGGCAAATTGAAAATTTTAAAACTAAAGGTTTGAAAGCAACAAAGGTTAATCCCTTTCGGGTTTTAATGATTGGTTTAGCTTTATGAACAAGTCCTCTTGGTTAAGGTGAATCGTAGCTACGCTTTGCGGTAGGATTCTGCGAAGAGGAGGTGAGTCACGAGGATTTGCTTAAGTACCAAGCTCTTCGGATCAATCCTGAACATGCGCACCAAGGTTACCACACCTTAACTTTCGGTGACTTGCTTCACGGGTTTGTTTAAGAGCTTTAAGTTTTATGCATATGTTTGAGTAGACTAGTCTAGGGTCAATAGTCCTAATTTCTAATCTCTGAGGCCCAACCTAAGCCCATAATAATTCATATAGACAAATCACTTCAAGAAGGTCAAAGTACTTACCTGGTGGACTTGGTAGGATCTGAGTGCCATGCGAATAACTGAAAAACTTTTATAAAAGCCCACATTTAAAAAGCCCATTTTGAAAATGTTTTGGGCGAAACCCTCAAAGCGAGTTTTGAACTTGGCTCGATACAATTATAACATCCCCAAACCGGCCCATTCCTCTCGCCAGAATGCGGTTTATATCGCTGCGAAAGCGGTTGGAAGTATTTTGACTTTGAAATAAACATGGAAATTAATCATCTTTTTGAAACCAAGTTCTTTTGAAAACATAACTAAAACTTAATTGTTATAAAATGTCTAAATCAAACTTAGTGAATATCTAAAACCAATTTGAATAATCACGTTGTTAGGAAAAATTACGTCTTCACATGGTAATTTAATATAATCCAACCATAATTTAAAATAATAATAAAATAGTTCCCAAAATAAATAAAAATAGAAAGGCCCTTATTACATCTTTTATCTAAAACCAAGTATTTAATATAACCATAACTAAAAACATCTTCTTAGACATGGGCCACCATGCATCCTTTCAGAACCAGGTCCAACTTTGCGCATCACTGAAATGGTTAAGAAAATAGGGTGAGTCCAGCGACTCAGATGCATAACCACAACACTTATTCCCACACGTATGGGCTTGGCCCATTCCACCTGATCCTCGTAACAAATCATGCAAGAATGCATTTCAGCCCAACTACTATCCAGCGTAACACCAACCTTAGCGGACTCCTGCCTAAGGCCGTGGCTAACCACCCGCGATCACATCGTGATCTATAAACCTTACCTTGGCAAACTTCATTTGCTCAAGGCGTGGTGAGTGCAGATCAACAAAGTGATCCCAACAACGTACTCAGTCTCTGGTGGCGCATAGCCATCAACCGCCGAGATGGGACGCAGAGCCAACACCTCCCTTGAGGTAGCACACGAGGTAACCATCAAGCGCTAATGTAGCCCAAGCTAACATTAGACCACGTACATCAACATGTACACTCCTTCCTTCATCGATCAATCCACCTCCATGTATGTATGTAAAAATGTGACATGTCGGATCATAACATAGAGTAGGCATCACATGTTAATTACCATATCATGTATATAACATAAATAACTTAATGTCAAAGACTTACTCACACGATATCAATTACCCAAAATAAGCATTCACCACTTAAGCCATTATATGGCTACCACACATCATGCATATGTATAAGCATTAGCAAGCAATTAGCAGAAATAGTGCGATGATTACGCACCTAATCACTTGGAGTTCTAGACTCTCGACCCAGCGCTATCGCTCCGCGAGACAACATCTATCGACTATAACTATCCCTGTGTGCCCACACCTCGGTGGCGGTCTCGAAAGCTAACAGAGGCAGCTCTCTTCTTGAACCGGGATAGGGGTTTCTCACTGCCCACCTTGGTAGTGTTGGCCTCCATCAACACACTTAATCGGATAAGCGGGTTAACCCTCCAAATCACAAACTAAGTAACAAATCTTAAAAAATATCCCTTACCCAAAATCACTTACCAAGGCATTGCTAACAAGCGGAGGCTTGGCTGCCTACTTCAAACCCAGTACCTTTAACTGCGGTTGCAAGCGGAAACCCAACAAGATCTATGCTAACATTCGGCCAGAGTGCTGCAAGTAAGGGAAAAGGAACACGGCACAAAGATGGGATGTAGATTCGGTTAACAATGAAAGAAAATCAATGAAAAGGGAATAGGGGTTTCGGCCAAGGTTTGAGAAGAGGAAAAGAAAAGTATAGGGTGTACTTTTCGGTTTAGCAAAATGGAAGAAAAGAGATGAAAGGTGAGTGGATTTAGACCAGAGATCCAAAGAAGAGAAAAAGAAGATGGCAATGGAGGTTTGGCTCCGGGTGAAATGGGGAGAACAAATGGAGAATTTGTGAAGCACTTTCCCCGGCAAGCAAGCAAAATGGGAAAAACCAAAAGGTGTGCAGCACCCCTATTTATAACATTGAGGCCAAAGCTCCCCTAGAAGAAAGCAAGATTCGACCAACAACCCAACCTCCCCACAAATCCCACAATTCTCTCTAAATCACCTCCCTAACACTCATTCAAAAAGATTTGAATGAGTCCACTAACAACCCACCTTCCTGGCCGAATTCAAAATGGAAGACCAAGTCTTCCTCCATCTTTAGCATTCAAAAACCGCCCAACACCTTACCATATTGGACGCTAAAAACAAGGCCCTGCTGCTTCTTTGAATCGAACAGAGACCCCTTCAGGCTCCCCCTTGAGGCATCACTTCTCCATGCCTTATGTGGCGCCTCCTTGCCACTCTGCCAAGCCATTCTTTGTGTCTAAACCTCCCCAAATAAAACTCCTAAGGCCTCCTCCATCCAAGCTCATGCTTAACCCCTAAAACTAAAAATTTTCCAAGGCATTCCACCACCACCTAGGGTTCTGGGACCCTAAAACTACCAACCACACTGCTTTGAAGTGTGCCAAACACGAGCTATGCACCAAAGCCTAACCCCTAGAACCGGGGTGTGTTACATAGTGCAGTTACTTTAATAATTTGCACACATAGTGCCCTGTAACCGATTTCGCACACTTAGTGCTCGGTGATATGCTCGTACACATAGTGCCTTTCATAACCTGTCGATTATTCAATTCCACATATACATATAAGAGATTCAATCCACAATTTCACATATAATTACATGCAAGATATAACTTTATTATTTTTTTCTATCCAAGTTTATATCACATTCATTAAAACCACTTTCATGCATCTAACCATTCCTTTTTAAAATATTCATATACTAGCTTAGTATCCCTCGTACCTAATTACATCATTAACATGTAATTATTCTTTTTTTTATACAATTAAATCCAATCTATAATCAACCTCACATTCGGCCAATTTATGTCAAGCATATAAACACATTCGACAATGTATCGAATTAACATACTTACCTCATAATAAAAGTTTATATTGTAAAAATAAAATTCAATTTAACTCAATTGCTTAAAACTTACCTCGAAAATTGTGAATTAAGCTTCAGGCTATTCGTTTAACTTTGCTTTTCCCGATCAAATCCCGTTTCCTTTTGTTCTTGATCTAATTAAGTTCAAATTAAACTCATTTAAATACATTTCCATTCAATTTAATCCATAAATACTTAATTGTGCAAATTACCATTTTACCATCATTTACAATGTTTACAATTTAGTCCTTATAGCTCAAAACACAAATTATCAAGAATTCAACCACACCTATTAAGGGCCGAATATTCATTGCCCCTCTATCAACTCATTTCTTCCATTTATTTTGCTATTTAGTACTTTCAAAAATTTTCTTTTTATGAATTCATCCCTATACTAAACTCCATCAAAAATTCTAAAGAAAATCTTGTTAATCTAGCATGCTTATATCATATTATATCATTAATCACACAAACACCAAATTTCCATCCATGGCTTTTCAGAATTATACAACCAAATCAAGAATTCGGGTATGGGCTAGCTAATTTACATGACAACAACCTCAAAATGTTAAAATTAACAAAACTAAATTCAATCACTCACCTTATTAGAACATGCAAGTGTAGGAAATGGTTGAAAGCTTAACTCCTCTCTTCTCCTTTTATTTTTAGGTGTTGAGGAAGAAGATGATGATGTTTTTCTTTTATTTTCTTATTTTAATGATATCATCTTATTATAATATTATTACATATCATATTATTTATCATATAATATAATTAAACACTGCCCACTAAATTTTGAAAGTCAATGTGCGTCCACTACCTTTCCAACAAGGTAATTTTGCAACCTAAGTCCTCATGGAAAGCAAACAATTTAATTTAATCACTCTATTTAATAATTAGCTACTTTACTACTTATGCAATTTAATCCCTTATCTAAAATTAAGCATCCAAACAAGCGAATTAACCTACCATATTTTAGGACATGCTCAAACAATAACATAGATATCAATTTAAATATAAAGTATTTATCTAACCTGAATTCGTGGTCCCGAAACCACTGTTCCGAATAGGGCTAAATTCAGGCTGTTACAATAACTATTAGTGGCAAGTCACGAGGACAAAGCACCTGAAAAACATGCCAATGTTTTCAACCTCGACCAGTGATAACCATGCTATTGAATCGGTAGATGTGTTAACTAAAAATTTGATGGTTTGTGTATTTCCTTGCAGGTAAAACCCGTTATGCGATTGCAAAACAAGTGAAGGTGTGGCGAATCCACGAGTACCCACCCTACGGACATGGCATAGAAGGCGAACAAATGAACTATGTAAGTAATAATTTTAGATATCAAAATAACCCTTATAGCAATACTTACAATCCGGTTGGAAGAACCACCCCAATTTTTCATGGGGTGGTCAAGGAAATCAAAGACAACAACACCCTCCAAATTTCCAACAGCGGTACCCACGGAAAAAAGCCGAACCTTGAGAATCTTTGACAAAATATATAGCGGCGGCGAAACACGTTTCCAAAGTATAGAAACAAAACTTGAAAAATAAGAAGCATCGACACAAGAGCTCAAAAGATCAAATTGGGCAAATCGGCCAAGATCTTGATAGAGCGACCACAAGGTAGATTGCCAAGCAACACTGAAACTAACTTGAGGGGAGCGATTCAAGCCATATCAACTCATGATAATGTAGGGTTAGATGAGCCTCATCAAGGCAAGAGAATGTGGTAGAAGAAGGTAAGGTTGAGGAAGGAAGTAAAAAGCCAAAACCGGTAATTAAGAGTACCAACCTCGTATACCATACCCCAAGGCGATGAAGAAAGGCGACCACGGAGGAGCGATTCGGTAAGTTTCTTAAACTTTTAAAGAAATTACATATTAACTTACCATTACTTGAAGCTCTTTCGCGGATGCGATTCAGGAAATTCTTAAAAAGCTTTTGACAAACAAGCGAAAGCTAGAGCGAGAATCGCATGTGGAACTCAGCGCCAAAGTGCTCGGCAATTCTCCAAAATAAATTACCACAAAATTAAAAGATCCGGGGAGTTTTACAATTCCATGCTTAATTGGTAGTTTATCTATTGATAATCGTTAGCTGATTTAAGGGCAAGCATAAATGTCATGCCTTATAAAATGTTTAAACAACTTGGTCTAGGGAAACCCAAACAAACTAGGATGAGCATTCAATTGGTGATAAAATTGTTAGAATTCCTAGAGGGTATAATTGAAGATGTGCTAGTAATGATTGATAAATTCGTATTTCCAGTAGAGTTTGTTGTTTTAGACATGGATGAGGACAATAGTATCCCATTAATTCTAGGAAGGCCCTTTTAGCAGCTGCCGAGGACTAAAATTGATGTCGGCCTTGGTGAACTCATACTACTGTGTAGGTAATGAAGCAGTCACCCTTGAGGCTCTCGATTCGGCTAGAACATCGAGCAAACAAGGTGAGAAAGTAAATTCTATTGATAACCATTTGGTTAACCCTTCTTTGCAGGAAGCACCACAAAAGAACATAGCTAAACCCGATCCTAGACCCAATGCCAACAAAGAAACAACTCACTTGAGGATCGAAGGATCAAGTTGATGAACTAGGCAGTGGAAGACACATTTCAAGGAAACACTAGGGATACACAAAGAGAAAGCGGGGAACCACGAGGACGAGCTCGTAGGAACAACAAATCACTTTAAAATAGGAGACCAAGTATTGTTAGATAAAGCAGGACCTCGAATATCTCCTCCACGACCTAATACAAACAAAGAAATCCCTTTTAAGGTAATAGGAGGTTTTCCATACGGAGCAGTCGAGATAAGTAATCCTATATTTGGCACTTTCAAAATAACGCTACTCGACTTAGATTATACTGAGATAATAGGGACCAGATAGCATGAGGAAAGATGTTCAACTTTTCAAACCACCTAATTATGCGAATGAGAGAGGAAAGTCTAGCTTAAGACTTTAAGCTTGGCGCTTCTCGGGAAGCAACCAGAGCACTAACTCCATTAATTTTTACATTTTTATTATTACTTTTATTTTCCTTTTCAACATTTAATTTTAAACTAACCAAAGTGCAGATTTTTAGACCACACGGCCTTGCACACGGTAGTAGTAAGTGGCGGGTGTGGACACTCTGGACTTCCGTCTTGACATAGTAGGCGTGAAATGCGAGCCAATGGCGAAAGATTCCCGGATCATGGCGACTATAAATTGCCACGGCCGACGCGAGGAAGACACACGGGCTCCAACTAACTAGCCACGGTAGTGAGATGCGGTAAGTGTGCGACCTTTGTTTGATCCTACATGGGCATGGTGACCACGAAGCAGGCGTGGGAGAAGCGAGCGAAACACAACAACTGTAGTGCGATACGGTAGTGTGACCCAACACGGCCATGGTACGGGCGTGGGGATGTACCAATTTTGAAAATTCTATTTAAAACACCCTTGCCCCCTTTTCTCACCCACCCCCATCTCTTTTTCCTACTCATATTCACCCCTCCCTCCCAATCCCTCAGTCTTTCCTCTATTCCTCCATCTACAAAGCCCTTGAGCTACACCACATCCATGTCGAAGAAGCGGAAGGATCAAACACGAGTCTCCACCTGTGTGGGAGATCGATCTATATAAGTTCATCTAGAAGGCGCTTCAATTATTCGACAAAGCCAAAGGGTCTTTGAGACCATTCTATTTTTCTTTTCCTTTCTCTTCTCCTTTATTTTCCTTTTCTTTATTTCTCTTATGTTTAATTTAGTTTATTTTATCTTAGTTTCTTGGTTTTAGGTTCTAAAGGCTGCTGAGAATCACCCCACCACGACCACTTTTGCCCAGCACTACACGGCCTTAGAAATCACACCCCTCATGAACCATCCAACAATAAGGACCATTCGGTCCATTAATCTTTTCTTTTAATTTTATTTCATTTTTTTATTTTCCTTCACTTTAGCTTGCTTTTCTTTAAACATATAATTAGTATAAAGTAAAATTATTCTTATTATCTCTGGCTAATTCTTCTGAGCATCCCAATTTCTTCATCTAGTGCGAGAAATTGTAGCATCTCATCATACCACTTGAGGCGCCTCCTCAACTTCTCTTTCACCTCCAAATTAAGTTTCACACCTCGACTCAAGGAACCCATCCAAATTCAGGAAGTTTCATCTCTCCCTTTCTTTTATAAATTTCTATATATCTTTGCACATTGAGGGCAATGTACATATTAAGTGTGGGGTGAACCTTAAAGATACCTAACTTTTTCATTATTCTCAAATTCCTGAAATTAGGTGCCAAACTTTTTACATTATTCTCAAATCTGAATTGTGTCTTGTTTCTTAAGTAAGTTTCTCATATTATGATTAGAATGAAATTTCTGTGATTTATGATTTTTATTGATATATTTTAGATTAAGTCATTGATAATTGTGCATTGATAATTTAAACTTTAAGATACTAGAGAATCAAGCGAGGATAAGTCTATTTTCAAAATTAATTTTTTTAGGTTGTCTACACGAATTTGAATATTACTTTGAAGTTTGAAATTTGCTAGGTTGACATCAAAAGCCATAATTTTTGTGAGATGTTGAGCCTTATAGAATATATTCTTTTTCTTGTTCAATTTATTGATTATGAGTGTGTCAACATTGATTTGTTATTCTAGAACTTGCATCGATTATACATGTCGAGACCACACCTTTGATTTGATATACTAAGATGATAAAGGCACCTAGGTTTTAACCCACTCACTCCACTAAAAAGCCTACCCATTTTATTAACCCACGATAAAGTTTGTAAAAGTAACATATTTTAATCCCACATTTAGCATACTTTTGGATGATTTATCCTTGAATTATAAAAGGTGCTCTTAATCCTTTCTTTTCATGTTTTATACTCAGGAAAGCAGGAGGATGGAAAGAGCAGCGGGCTCAAAAAGGACCAAATCGGGCCAAAGTGAAAATCGACCACGGCTGGACTTGAGCCAACACGGCCGTGTCTCCTTGATATACTAGAACCACGGCCTAAAGGCGATTCACACGGGCGTGTGCCATGGCGTGTCCAATCGTGGAGAAGAGCAATTTCACTCGAGAAAAGGATACTTGGGGCAAAGAAACCTATTTTAAAAGCCTATATAAACACCTAAGTATAACCGGAGAGGAGGGTGAGCTAGGCCAGAGGCTAGGGCGAAAGGTCGGTTGTGGGAAACACTCGAAGATGGCCGGTTGATCCATCTCAAGAAGCTGAAATTCTACTCAAGGCAGCGGATCTCTCCTTCCAATTCCTTTAGGGGTTTTTTAGGGATTTCTTACGTTTTGTTTTATCTTTTCTTACGAGATGTTTTCTTTTATTTGTATGAACTAAACCCTTGAGATACAGAAGGGGATGAAACTAGATGAATCTTGTTATCATTTCTTGAACTATATGATAAATAGTTGATTTGTTCTTAATTATGTGTTCTTAATTCTTGTGTTGATATTTTTGAGATATTGATTCAAGTTTGATGTGCTTAGGTGGAGGAGCAAAAGTCACCTTAAGAGTAGATCTAGCATAATTAAGGGGAGTTGATCGCGCGCCTAGAGATAGGGTGGCGAGATTTTACGGATTAGGGTGAAACCTAATATGGGAGTCCATAGATCAAGTTAATGTAATTCTAGGGGTTTTAATTAGAAAGAGATTTCAATTAATCAACCTAGGATTAGATGTTATTAAGCCGAGAGAGGGTTTAATATACATTAGGGAATCTTACGGATCAAGTCAAGTGAATAAATCGTGCAGTTGAGTTAGATAACAAGTGAAGTCTAGGTGGATTCTTCCTAAGGGTATCGTCTTAATCAACTAAGTTTTCCAACGATATTTCCCCAATTCATTCTTTTTGTCTTTGCGTCTTTAGCTTAGTAGTTAGTTAAATTTAGATTAAATAACAACTTCACTTATTTTAGACTAGATAATAAAAGAAAGTTAGTATTAGTACTTTTGGTTCCTTTGGGTTCGACAATTCGGTCTTGCCTAAGCTATACTCTTTGTTTGATAGGTGCACTTGCCTCAATCGTTGTTATAGTTAGTTCGAGTTCGATCATTATAAATTTAAAACTCTTAAATCAATGATCAAGTTTTTGTGCTGTTGCAGGGGAACTAAAATATTAAGAAAGCTCAATTTTATTACTTTAGCCATTATTATTATTATTATTATTGTAACAACCCAAACTGACCCCAAACACTACGATGAATTTGAGTTATTCTGAAGTAAAAACTTGTGAGCAGCTATTTGAAAAACATTTAATTTTCCATTGAAAACTCCTCGGTTCGGTTGTCTTGTTAAAGCTACCTTTAGATCTAATTTGGAATTTTAATTAAGTCCAATTGTTTTACGATTTCAAGTGTACGATGCGCGATTAAACTTTTCGTGTTAACTTAAGAAAACATGTGATTTAATTCAATTTAATGACATAGTTTTAAGTAAATATCAACATAAAAAAAAAAATAAAAGCAACTATAGTTTATGGAGGCCTTATTACAACCCAAAATAAAAATTAAACAACTTTAAAGTTACATAAATTAAAATCCTTTGCATGGCGCCTCGAGTCCACCGTATCCTCAACCGCCATCTACGAGTCACTGAAAAATGTTAAAGGAGAAGGTGAGTCACCAAGACTCAGTATGTAACCCTTCCCCGGTTAATACAACATTTCATACACAACATATAATGATTAATTAAGCAAAGTATCATGTACCCAACCTAGCCAACCAAACACCTTTGTCTACACGTGGTACCAAACCACTTTGGTGGCCAGTGAATCACGATGTGTTGCCAAAACAACTTTGGTGGTGCCAAACCACTTTGGTGACATATAGTCACAATGTGCTGCAAAGCAAAGCAGGTGTCAAAGTAGACACAAATCGGGTGATGGGGCCAACCCATCGTGTGATACCAAATCAGCGGGACGATCCCATATCTCAAGTGGGGCCAACCCGCGGTGGTGTTAACCACGGGGACAAGTCGCTATGAGGTACCAAACCTCTGGAGTACCAAACCTCACGGTGACATATAGTCACGATGTGCTACCAAAGCAGCTTTGGTGCTCGTCGATACGATATCACTGCCCCTCCTCTCATCAACCCATGTCAAGCAATCAACGGAACATACATATATCACATGTATCAAATAATCCATGCTTCCCAAAGCATTATCATCAATCTCATACAAATAGAGACTACGGTATCCTTGCTTGTACCATTAAGGCACTAAAGCGCATCTACATAAAGCGATTTACACATAACATACACTTAATATACTTATTAACTATTATACATGTGTATGTACACACACATCACCTGTGAGAGTCTAATCCAGAAGATTAAAGAAATCGGCCTCCCCCAGATCCACTTGTTCCTATATTCGGCCAAACATGAGGAGTTAATACTATGGCCTATTAAGCCAAACCAAATATTTAAAGGGTTCTCTTTTTGAACCCTAATCCTTACCGAGTGCCTTAGTACCCAAATCACTATACTCACGAATGATTTTACTTCCTGAAATCGGCAACCATTAGTAGCCTTAAACTAGCGAATACTAACCAAATTCATAGATCCTTACCATTACTTACCCCAAAATCGATTGCTATAGGTTTGGAGGATTCAACCTATCGCGTGGAGATCCGAAGTCCTAGGTGCAATCGGCTTCAACCAACAAGATTAGCCCATCATTAGCTTATCGAATTTGGCTTTCCTTAAGTCCAAATCGATAGATCATAGAGTGAACACTAAACATTCGGTTAGAACCCCTTACCCTCTGAAGCAGATTGAAAGGAGAGTCTCGAAGAGTTTTATACCACCTTTAGGGTTCGGCAAAGTGCATCCCAAGAGGAGAAGGGAATTTGGCACTCTAGAGAGGTATATTCGGCCAAAACTTTGAAAATATGGAGAGAAATTCGGCTATGGCTAAGAGTAGATTCGGCTAACTTAAGAAAAGAGAAGAGGAAGGATTGATGATGGGAATTCGGCAAGAAAGTAGAGAGTGTTTCGGCCAAGGGTTTGAGAGAACAAAGAAAATAAAGAACACAAGGGAGAGGGGTTAGGGTTTTTCGGCCAACTTAAAATTGAAGAAAAGAAAAGAATGGTGCTAGGTTGCTCCTTTTATAGACATTCGGCACCCCTAGTAGCATTGCCGTCCACTCCTCTCATGAGGAGTTCAAATTTCAGCCAACTCCTTGTTTCTCTCTTGGCCACTAATTTGAAATAATTCAAATCACTTTGAATTAATAAAAATAATCTCTAATATCCCATCCATTATCCTTGAATATCTTCTCTAATTATTATAATTAAAACTCTTCTATTATCCTCTAATATTTACACCTAATAAAAAGAGTTTGAAGGGAGAAAAACTCTCCTTGTGCCGTCCAAATAAAACAAAAACAAAGGGATTTAGTGACTCGAACACAAGCTCTCCCTTGCTCCTTGGTGGCGTCACATGTAGCTCTTAAGTGGGCTTCTTTTTGCCACTTTACCAAGGGCTTTTAGTGTTAAATTACCCACACTTATCCTTATAACACCACTTACCAAGGCTCCCTTCTTTTAAAAGTTAAAAACTAAAATTTCCTACCAAATCGAACCAACACAAAGCCTTAAATTGACCATTATTATTCCATAAATAATGACTCGTGATTCATACATAAGAAAAATTATCAAATTCCAAATAACCCCACTTTTGGGATGTTCGAGTTCTACCCCCTTAAAATAAATTTAGTCCTCGAAATTCCTTAATCAAAAGAGATGGGGGTATTCTTTGCTTGCGCATCACCTCCTCGGGCTCCCACGTAGCTTCTTCCAGCTGCGTGGTTCCGCCATAACACTTTTACTAAAGCCTTTGCCTTCCTTAGTAGAACTTTCATCTCGATCTATAATGCGAACGGTTCTTCCTCAAAAGATAAATCAGAGTTCCTCAATCTACGCTGCGGCACAGCGTGCGAAGGATCGGACCGATACAGCCTTAACATTGATCGTGAAAGGCGTCGTGTGTATCGACTTGGTTTACGCGGCAACTCTGGCGATAAGCCCACTTTGGTCCTACTCGCCTCACAGCGGTATATGGCCGATGAACCTTGGGCTTAACTTCCCTTTCCGTCCAAACCTCAATACCTTTTTCCAAGCGACACTTTGAAAGACCTTGTCTCCCACGACATACTCCACTTCCTTGCGTTTGAGATCGGCGCAAGACTTACGCCTATCTCGAGTGCTTCCTTGAGGCGAGGCCGAATCACCTTGACTTTGTCTTAGTCTCGGTTACCAAGTACGGACCCAGAACATGTCTTTCTCCCAACTCAAGTCAACATGTAGGAGTCGACACTTTCGTCCATATAGGGCCTCGTATGGAGCCATTTGAATACTAAGCGATAACTATTGTTATATAGCGAATTCCGCTAGTGGTAGGTACTCCTCCCAACTACCACTAAAATCAAGACCACGACCTCTTAACATGTCTTCTAAAATCGTATCACCCTTTCATTTATCAGTCGATTTGTGGATGGAAAGCGTCTTGAAATCTGCCGTGTACCCAAAGCTTGATGCAACGCTTTCCAAAACCTCGGCGTGAACCTCGGATCCCCTATCCAGAGATAATCGTTGATGGCACACCATGCAATCGACTATCTCGACCACATATAACCTTGCTAGCTGCGGGTGAGTAATCCATTCTCACGGCATGAAGTGGTGACAGATGGCGATCACAATTACCCAAAGCGCATCCTTCTTGAGTAGGCGTGAGGGTAGCCCACTAACAAAATCCATAGTGATCTCTCCCATTTCCATTGAGGATCTTTTATCGGTTGAAGTAGTCCCGATGGTGGTGATGTTCGGCCTTAACTCTGGCGACCACGTCGGACACTTCCCCTACGAACTCCGTTATCTCACGCTTCAACCCATGCCACCAAAGCTGTTTTATAAATCTCCATACATCTTGCTTCCCCCGGGATGCATAGCGTATGAGGCTGCTATGTGCATCTTGGAGAATTCTACGCCTTAGTGCGGATCTTTTGGCATACATACTCGTCCTTGGAAACAAAGCACTCCATCACTAGGCAGTGTACCCTTCCAACCACCGTTTTGAACTTGTACCCTCTTAGAGCTCAAGCCTTCATCCACTAAGCTGCTTTTCTTTAATCTCCTCAATCCAAGTCGGCTTTACTTGAAGTTACGCCCAAAGACTCCCATCATCATCTGAGACTTAACCAGCGAACATTGCTCTTAAAGTCGAATTCTGCCTTAAGGCTCAATCGTCGGCTACCACATTAGCCTTTCGGATGGTACTCGATTGAACAATCATAGTCCTTTAGTAGTTCAATCCAAAGCCAACATCTCGATTCAGATCTTTACGAGTGGAAGATACCTCAAGCTTTTGTGATCGTGTAGACCATCGACTTCTCTCCATCACAGTAATGTCTCCATATCTTGAGCGAGCGACCATTTGCTAACTCTAAGTCGTGAGTTGGGTAGTTAACCTCATGCGATCTTAAGCGGCGGGATGCATAGGCTACTACCTTCCCATCCTGCATCAACACACATCCCAAGCGGTGTGAGATGCATCACAATGAAGCGTGAATAACTTTCACCTTGAGTTGCACCAAAGCCGGAGCTTCGTCAAAATCTTCCTTAGCTTATCAAAGCTTTCTTGCTGCTTCTCCGTCCATACAAGCGGGACACCCTTCCTTAGCGGCTTAGTCAGCGGTATTTGCTATTAGAGAGAATCCTTCCACAAATCTCAGATAGTATACCTGCTAAACCCAGAAAACTTAGTATTTCACCACCGTCCTAGGTGGTTTCCTCCAATCTTTGCCTCAATCTTACGGTCTACTCTAATTCCTTCGGTGATACTACATGCCTAAGAAAGCCACCTCCTTGACCAAAATTCGCACTTCTTGAATTTGGCATATAAGCTCACTTCCCCCTCAATACTTGCGGAACTATCAGTAAATGCTTGTCATGCTCCTCTTACGTCCTTGAGTAAACCAATATGTAGTCTATGAACACCACGACAAAGCTGGTCCAAATCTGCTTTGGAATACTCTGTTCATCAAGTCCATGAATACGCCGCAGTGCATTGGTCAGCAAATGGCATTACCAAGAACTCAAAATGCCCATCCGAGTTCAAAATCTTTGTTTTGTGAACATCGGCCTCCTTTACCTTAAGTTGATGATAACGACCTAAGGTCTATCTTCGAAAACAGAGGCACCCTTGAGTTGATCGAACAAGTCGTCAATCAGAGAGCCCAGCGGATACTTGTTCTTGATCGTCAACTTATTTAGCGGCGGTGGTCGATGCACATCCGCATAGAACCGTCCTTCTTCTTGACAAACAACACAGGTGCTCCCCACGGAGATATGCTTGGTCGTATAAACCCTCTATCCAAGACCTCACGAATTTGAGCCTTTGGCTCCACCAATTCCTTTGGTGCCATTCGGTATGGTGCTATAGACACGGTGCCGTTCCAGGTAGCAAGTCTATACCGAATTCGACTTCTCGATCCGGAGGCAAACCCGGAAGTTCTTCTCGGAACACTTCAACAAATTCCCCAACCGTTCGGACCTTTTCAATTACTAACTCCTTGGCTTCCAAAGCACGGATCTGAACCAAAAGCGCCTCACAACCCTTCTTGACCATCTTTTGGCCTTCAAGGCGGACACTACGTTGGATAGATAATTCCTCCTATCTCCTATCATAACCACTTCATCACCTTCCGCCGTCTTAAGAACCATGCGCTTGGCGCGGTCCAACCTTGCTTGGTACTTAACCAGCAATCCATGCCAAGGATCAAATCGAACTCTCCAAATGGTAGTTCCATTAGGTGCGGCTACAAATACTACCCCTTGAAGTTCTGAGAGTGCGCCTCTATAGAGTTTATCTACGACTACGGAGTGACCTAAGGGGTTAACTACAGTCATCTCCCTAGAAGCGGTTTGAGTCTAGGTCCATAGTTCCTACCACACTACTAGCAGTATGCACGAGTGCGTCGAGCCCACATCAATCAATGCAACATAAGGAAAACCAAAAATTAGAAAGCGTCACAGGTTATGACATCCGGTGCGTCACCTTCCTCGCGACACCTACATTTGCGTAAACCAAACCAGCTGCCTAGCCTCACGTATTACTGAACCTCGCGCCTTGAGTTCCACGACCTCGGTTAGGGCCGTTGTTTCCTCTACCATTACCACGACCCCTCTGTGGTCCTACATTTCTATCTTGAGCACGGTTACGTCGCATACAGGCTGCTTCTTAGCTAGTTTGCGAGGGACAATCTCGTGCGATGCTCCAAAGACCCACACTCAAAAACATCCTTTATCACGGTCCAACAACCTCCCCAATGGGTCTTTCCACAGCGATTACACAGGTCGCCTCACGATTAGCGATCGTGGGCCTTCTTTGCTGATTGGGCCGCTTGGCTAAGCCTTTTCGAGTACTACCGCTTGATCGGTGACCCAAAACTTCTCTTACGATTGTTCTTACTATAATTACGCCTCTGGCCTCCTTGATTCCCTCGGCTACCTTAGCCTTCTCCACTAGAGATGAGAACTCACGAACTTTGCTTTGTGGGGCAATCGATTTAACAAATCATCTCGGAGTCCATCCTCAAGCGGACCACAGCGCTCATGTTCGATGAACCACGATGCCTCTCGCATATCTACTCGGCCTTAGAAATTCCGCCTCATATTCCGACACGGACTTAGTTCTTGAACTAATCCCGAAAAGCTTTCTCTCTGTGGCGTCGGTGTAGCTAATGCCCACATACTTTTCGATGGCGGTTACGAAATACTCCCAAGTCAAATCGCGGCTGTAGCCCCATCTCGAACCGTAAGCCACAGTGTCGCTTCATCCTTTAGAAGCGACACGCCCCTTTCGACTTCTCTTCTTGATCGAGGTCAAGGTCATCCGCAGTCCTTTCAGTTGACTCTAGCGATATTCATTGCCTTTGGGTGCCACTCACGACACACCTCGGAATACCTCAGCTCAGTTAGATCGGTCGCTCGGGGACAATTTCCGAGCTCCAACATTTCCACCAGCCCGGCCACCATCTCCAAGACTACGCAACCACGGCTTGCGTCACAGGTCGCCGCCGGTGCTGCTCGGCTCCTCATTTCTAAAAGTAGGAGGTGGTGGTGGCGGTGGTACCTCATTTCTGAACCTTGTCTGACGACGTGCGGTTTGGACACGTCATCCTACCCTACCACGTCCACGGCGTCCCGTCCTCTAGAACTCATTCTATCTGGCGCTTTTAATCGATTAAGAAAATTTTATGCGTTAGCACTTGTTTCACTTTATTACTCTTGAAGAAGTTTTATGGATAAAGTTTAATCAGGAGAGATTCTTTCGAGCAAACAATGTCTCGATTTCTACCTAGTTCACAAAGAAGTTCATGCATCCATTCCTTAATACTTTCCATACCTATTCACTCTTGGACATTTACTGCCCATTTCTAACTTGAGGGTATTTTAGTCCTTTTTTCCCTACTGGGGTATTTTCGTAATTTTCCAAAACCAAGATATTTCTTGATGATTTCCAAGGCTAAGTTGTTGGATATTTAATAAAATAGTTGAAACTTTTGAGGCAAAAACCGTCGAATCAATATCTTATGGGTCAGGGCATTTGGTAATTTTACTCCTAAGGGTATTTTTGTAATTTTCCCCAAATCAAGTTTTCAGAAAAACATTGTATACTAAGTGCTCTAGAGTTTGAGAGGGTTATTGGACAAGTTTTGAAAACATTAGGGCTGGTTATTCATTCTATTTTGAAAAACAAGGCTAATTCCCTTCTCGGGTTTTACTCATTGTGTTTAGCCTATGCCAGAGCCTTCACAGTCGGGGTGAGACAAAGCTACGCACCGAGGCGAGTTCAAGTGAAGAGGAGGTGGGTCACGCGGACCAGCTTAAATACCAAGCTCTCTTTGAACCTTTCTAGACATGCGCCTACAGAGGTTACCACTGCAGGCCTTACGAGTTAGGGTGAGCAGAAGCTACGCACCGGGTGGGATACTGCGAAGAGGAGAGGTGAGTCACGAGGCTGCTTAAATACCAAGCTCTTAGGATCCAATCCTAGACATGCGTGCAGGGTTACCACACCTAGCTCATTGACTAAGTCATAGGTGGGTTTAGTTCTTTAAGTCTTATGCTTCGTTGTGTTTGAGTAATCTAACCCTAGGGTCCAAGTCCTATAAGTCTATCTACGTTCCATGCTTCCTACCCTTCTACACGAATATATTTCAAAAAGGTTTAGATGTACTTACAGGCGGATCGGTGCCGGAGACTCGGGCCATCTTTGCTTAAAAACCAGAAATCATACCATAAGGCCTACAAAAACATTTTTGGGCCTTGGAGGCTACAGTAGGAGCTTTGGTGGGCTCGATACCAGTGCTGTAACAACCCAAACCCGGCCCAAACACTCTGACCGAATTTGAGTTATTACGAAGTAAAAACTTGTGAGCTATATTCGAAAAACATTTAATTTTCCATTGAAAACTCCTCGGTTCGGTTGTCTTGTTAAAGCTACCTTTAGATCTAATTTGGAATTTTAATTAAGTCAATTGTTTTACGATTTCAAGTGTACCCGATAAGCGCGATTAAACTTTTTCGTGTTAACTTAAGAAAACATGTGATTTAATTCAATTTAATGACATAGTTTTAAGTAAATATCAACATAAAAAAATAAAAGCATAACTATAGTTTATGGAGGCCTTATTACAACCCAAAATAAAAATTAAACAACTTTAAAGTTACGTAAATTAAAATCCTTTGCATGGCAGCCTCGAGTCCCACCGTATCCTCAAGCTTGCCATCTCTGAGTCACTGAAAAATGTTAAAGGAGAAGGTGAGTCACCAAGACTTCGATATGTAACCCTTCCCACAGTTAATACAACATTTCATACACAACATATAACGATTAATTAAGCAAGTATCATGTACCCAACCTAGCCAACCAAACACCTTTGTCTACCCCCGTGGTACCAAACCACTGGTGACCGTAGTCACGATGTGTTACCAAAACAACGGTGGTGCCAAACCCTTTGGTGACATATAGTCACAATGTGCTACCAAAGCAAGCGGTGTCCAGTGAGACACAAATCGGGTGATGGGGCCAACCCATCGTGTGATACCAAATCAACGGCAGGGCGATCCCATATCTCAAGTGGGGCCAACCCACGGTGGTGTTAACCACGGGGACAAGTCGCTATGAGGTGCCAAACCTCGGAGTACCAAACCTCACGGTGACATATAGTCGCGGTGTGCTACCAAAGCAACGGTGCTTTCGTCGACCGCGATATCACTTGCCCCCTCCTCTCATCAACCCATGTCAAGCAATCAACGGAACATACATATATCACATGTATCAAATAATCCATGCTTCCCAAAAAGCATTATCATCAATCTCATACAAATAGAGACTTACAGGTATCCTTGCTTGTACCATTAAGGCACTAAAGCGCATCTACATAAAGCAGTTACACATAACATACATAATATACTTATTAACTATTATACATGTGTATGTACACACACATCACCAAGAGAGTCTAATCCAGAAGATTAAAGAAATCGGCCTCCCAGATCCACTTGTTCCTATATTCGGCCAAACATGGGAGTTAATACTATGGCCTATTCGGCCAAACCAAATATTTAAAAGGGTTCTCTTTTGAACCTAATCCTTACCAGTGCCTTAGTACCCAAATCACTATACTCGAATGATTTTACTTCCTGAAATCGGCAACCATTAGTAGCCTTGACTAAGCGAATACTAACCAAATTCATAGATCCTTACCATTACTTACCCCAAAATCGATTGCTATAGGTTTGGAGGATTCAACCTATCGCGTGGAGATCCCCAGAAGTCCTAGGTGCAATCGGCTTCAACCAACAAGATTAGCCCATCATTAGCTTATCTTAGAATTTGGCTTTTCCTTAAGTCCAAATCGATAGATCATAGAGTGAACACTAAACATTCGGTTAGAACCCCTTACCTCTGAAACCGATTGAAAGGAGAGTCTCGAGAAGAGTTTTATACCACCTTTAGGGTTCGGCAAAAGTGCATCCCAAGAGGAGAAGGGAATTTGGCACTCTAGAGAGAGGTATATTCGGCCAAAACTTTGAAAATATGGAGAGGGAAATTCGGCTATGGCTAAGGAGTAGATTCGGCTAACTTAAGAAAAAGAGAAGAGGAAGGATTGATGATGGGAATTCGGCAAAGAGAAGTAGAGAAGTGTTTCGGCCAAGGGTTTGAGAGAACAAGAAAATAAAAAGAACACAAGGAGAGGGTTAGGGTTTTTGACAACTAGCAAAATTGAAGAAAAGAAAAGAATGGTGCTAGGTTGCTCCTTTTATAGACATTCGGCACCCCTAGTAGCATCTTAGTCCACTCCTCTCATGAGGAGTTCAAATTTCGAGCCAACTCCTTGTTTCTCTCTTGGCCACTAATTTGAAATAATTCAAATCACTTTGAATTAATAAAAATAATCTCCTAATATCCCATCCATTATCCTTGAATATCTTCTCCTAATTATTATAATTAAAACTCTTCTATTATCCTCTAATATTTACACCTAATAAAAGAGTTTGAAGGGAGAAAAACTCTCCTTGTGCCGTCCAAATAAAACAAAAACAAAAGGGGATTTCCGTGACTCGAACACAAGCTCTCCCTTGCTCCTTGGTGGCGTCACATGTAGCTCTTAAGTGGGCTTCTTTTTGCCACTTTACCAAGGGCTTTTTAGTGTTAAATTACCCACACTTATCCTTATAACACCACTTACCAAGGCTCCCTTCTTTTAAAAGTTAAAAAACTAAAATTTCCTACCAAATCGAACCAACACAAAGCCTTAAATTGACCATTATTATTCCATAAATAATGACTCAGCAGTTCATACATAAGAAAAATTATCAAATTCCAAATAACCCCACTTTTGGGATGTTACAATTATTATCATTATTATTATTTTTTACTTTGCTAAATTTTCTTTTATTTGATTTTGGCAGATAGAGGAGATAGCACTGAATAACTATCAGTGGCAAGTTATGAGGACAAAGCCGACAAAAGCAGCCGATATCTAAAACCTCGACCCAATAACTAGGCTATCAAACCAGTTAGAGATGTTAAATAAAAAGTTTGATGATTTGTGTTCTTGAAGATACATCCGATTATGCGGTATGAAAGCAGCGGAGGCGTGGCGAATCTTGAGTACCCACCCTACGGATATGGCATAGAAACGAACAAGTCCACTATATGGGTAACTATTCTAGACCTCAAAATAATTTTTATAGTGACACTTATAATGCAGGTTGGAGGTACCATCCTAATTTCTCGTGGGGTGATCAAAGTAGCCAGGACGGAACTTCCTCCAAATTTTCAACAACCACCTTACCAACGGGAAGAGAGTCAAACCTCGAGGAGATCTTTGGCAAAATTCATGGCGACCCACAGATACCCGTCTCCAAAAAGCGAGACAATGCTTAATAATCAACAAGCATCGATCAAAGGATCGAGAACCAAGTTGGGGAACTTACTAAGTCGGTTGGACAACTTGCAAAGTTAATTTCGAATGACCGCAAAGGGTGTCTACCAAGCAACACTAAAACTAACCCAAAGAGAAAATTCAAGCCGTAACGACTCATGACGGTGAAAGGTTAGTGGAATCGACCCAAGGCAAGAGCACTGTAGTAAGTGAAAGGTAAGGTTGAGGTCGAGCCATGATTTACCAAACCCGGTAATTACAGTACCAAGCTCAAATGCCATACCCCAATGCGATAAAGAAAGACCACACGGAGGAACAATTCGGTAAATTTCTTAAACCTCCAAAGAAGTTTCTTATTAACTTGCCGTTTCTTGAAGCTCTTTCGCAGATGCGGATCCTAGACCTCGTGTCAACAAAGAAGAAATTCATGAGGAGCGAAAGCTTGGATCGATGAACTAGGCAGTGGAAGATACACTTCAAAGAAATACACGAAGAAAAAGCGAGGCAACTCCACGAGAAACTTAACGATGGGACAACCCGACTTAAGATAGGAGATCGGTACTCAAAATCTTCCCGGATGGAGCGATCGAGGTAACTAATCCTAAATTCAGCACTTTTAAGGTAAACACTACTCGACTTAAACTATATATCAAAAAGCTGAATTGAGCATGAGAAAGGATTTTCACCTCCTCAAACCACCACGATAATGCGAATAAGAGGTAAGTCTAGCTCAAGACTTTAAGCAGCGCTTTTAGGGAGGCAACCGAGCACTAACTCTACTAATTAGTTTCGTTTTATTTCTTTTCGTATTTAGGCGTAGGTTTCCACACCACACGACCTTACACACAATCGTGGTCGTGGTAGTGTGGACACCTGCAGTAGGCACATGGGCGTTGACCGTATCTCTATTTAATTATTTACTTTTATTCCTATTTTTATTTTTATTTTTATTTTTATTTTTATTTTTATTTCTATTTCTACTTCCTTTATTATTTTTCTCTCAATGGCATTTAGATTTAGCTTAGGATACAATAAAATCAGACCGAGCTACTTTGAGGATTCAAGCGGTTGGCGCTTCCCAAGTTCACCTCAATCCTATCAGGTTTCTTTTCATTGACTTTATCCAAAATTTAGGAAGTTTCACCTCTCTCCCTATCGTATGATTTTATTTTGCTATTATCTATCTTTGTACATTGAGGTCAATGTACATCTTAAAGAAGAGGGGGTTAACTATAGCATTATTTGAAAATCCCAGAATTATACCTTGTCTTAAAGTAAGTTTCACATATTATGGTTAGAATGAAAATTTCCATGATTTATGATTTTTATTGATATGTTTTAAATTAAGTCATTGATAATTGTGCATTGATAATTAAATTCTAAGATACCAGAGAATCAAGCATGATAAGTCTATTTTTCGGTATTAAAATTTTTTTCTAGGTTGTTAACCTAAATTTGAATATTACTTTGAAATTTGAAATTTACGAGGTTGATATCAAAATACCCATAATTTTTGTGAGATTTTGAGCCTTATAAGAGCATATATCCTTTTTCATGCTCACTTTTTGATTATGAGTGTGTCAACATTGAACCGTTATTCTAGAACTTGCCTCGATTATACATGTTGAAACCACATCTTTGATTTGATATACAGAAATGATAAAGGCACCTAGGATTTAACCCACTTACTCCATAAAAGGCCTACCTTCATAATTAACCCCTAGTGAACCCTTTGATCCTAACAACTCTTTTTATTGACTAACCCACTAATATTAACCCAAAACCCTTTTGTATTTGTTATCACCATTCTTCTTGACTACCCTTTTTGTCGAGATTTGATTTGAACAGTTGCCTAACTATGTTCTTTATTTTAGTTGTTAAAGTTCTTTATTATGATTTGTTCTTAAAAAAAAATGAAGTATATTCAGTATTAGTATGATGAAAAGCGAGCTTATACAGTTGAAGTCTATTTATTGAATAAGAAGCTCGTATTATTAGTTTCAAAGTTTCAATTCATGTAATTATTTATTTTTCAGTTCGTTGTTTCTAGTTAGGTAAATTTTCAGGTCGATCTCAATTCTAACCCTCTAATTCAGCCTTTATCCACACCTTAACCCAAGCCCCGTTACAACCCTTTCAAAGACCTTTTGATTTGTGCATCATCTCATATTACAGTGGTGGAGATTTGATTTTCATGCAAGCCTATGGGATTAACTTTTCAGGTTTGACATTTGAGTGCTTAATGTTGAACCTTTTGTGATTTGAGTGATTTGAGTGAATCTTTTGTGAGGATGTCAATCTTTGTAGGTTTTCGATCAGAGGTAATTATTTAGATAAGGGGAAATACCTATGTTTTGTGCTACAAATGTATGGCTTATATTGTTTTAATCTATAGGAATCTTTGAGTTAAATTATCCAGGTATAAATTATCTATGAATTATGATGAGACATTTTTGATTGGAATATTGAATCATGGAAAGTTCGTTTTAATTATGAGTTGAGAATTTTGCTTGAGGACAAGCAAAAGCTTAAGTGTGGGGGTATGTGATAAACCGTAAAAGTAACATATTTTAATCCCACATTTAGCATACTTTTGGATGATTTATCCCTTGATTTTATGTAAAAAAGTGCTCTTAATCCTTTCTTTTCATGTTTTATACTCAAGAAAGCACCGGAGGATGGAAAGAACGAGAAACGGGCTCAAAACAGACCAAATCGGGCCAAAGTGAAAATCGACACGGCCTGGACTTGAGCCAACACGATCGTGTCTCCTTGATAGACTAGAACACAGCCTAAAGACGATTCACACGGGTGTGTGCCATGGCCGTGTGTCCTGTCGTGGAGAAGAGCAATTTCACTCGGAAAAAGGATACTTAGGGGCAAAGAAACCTATTTCAAAAGCCTATATAAACACCTAAGTATAACCTAGAAGAGGAGGGTGATCCAGGCCAAGGAGCCGAGCCGAAAAGGTCAGATTTGTGGGAAACACTCGAAGATACCAGTTGATCCATCTCAAGAAAGCGAAATTCTACTCAAGGCGGCGGATCTCTCCTTCAATTCCTTCAGGGATTTTAGGGATTTCTTATGTTTTATTTTATCTTTTCTTACGAGATGTTTTCTTTTATTGTTATGAACTAAACCCTTGAGATACTGAAGGGGATGAAACTTAAATGAATCTTGTTATCGTTTCTTTGAACTATATGATAAATACTAGATTTGTTCTTAATTATGTGTTCTTAATTCTTTTTGATATTTCGGGATATTGATTCAAGTTTGATGTGCTTAGGTGGAGGAGCAAAAGTCCTGCTTAAGAGTAAATCTAGCATAATTAAGCGGAGTTGATCACGTGCCTAAAGATAGGGTGGCGAGATTTTGCCGGATTAGGGTGAAACCTAATATGGGAGTCCATAGATCGAGTTAATGCAATTCTAGGGGTTTTAATTAGAAAGAGATTTCAATTAATCAACCTAGGGTTAGGCGTTATTCACTTTGAGAGAGGGTTTAATATACATTAGGGAGTCTTACGGATCAAGTCAAGTGAATAAATCGTGCAGTTCGAGTTAGATAACAAGTGAAGTCTAGGTGGATTCTTCCTAAGGGTATCGTCTTAATCAAGCTGAGTTTTCCAACAGTATTTCCCCAATTCATTCTTTTTGTCTTTGCGCCTTTATCTTAGTAGTTAGTTAAATTTAGATTAAATAACAACTTCACTTATTTTAGGCTAGATAATAAAAAGAAAGTTAGTATTAGTACTTTTTGGTTCCTTTGGGTTTGAAAATCCGGTCTTGCCTAAGCTATACTCTTTGTTCGATAGGTGCACTTGCCTCAATCGTTGTTATAGTTAGTTCGAGTTCGATCATTATAAATTTAAAACTGAAATCAACGATCAACCCCTAGTGAACCCGTTGATCCTAACAACCTTTTTATTGACTCACCCACTAATATTATCTCAAAACCCTTTGTTTTTGTTATCACCATTCCTTTTGACTACCCTTTTATCGAGATTTGATTTGATTGATTGCCTATTGATTTCGATAGTAAATTCATCAATTATTATATATATCTAATTTGTTCTTAAAAAAAATAAAAATATTGAAGTATATTCATTATTATTTCTGTGATTAAGTGAGCTTATACGTTTAAAACCCAGTGGTTGAAAAATAAGCTCGTATTAGTAATAGTATTATTATTACAGGTTCTCAATTGATGTAATTGTTTATTATCAATTTATTATTTCTAGTTAGGTAATTTGTCAGGTCAATCTCGATTCTAACCTTCTAATTCAGCCTATATCCACACCTTAACCCAAGCCCCGTTACAACCCTGTTAAAGACCTTTTGATTTGTGTATCATCTCATTTTATAGTGGTGGTGATTTGATTTTCATGCAAGCCTATGGTAATAACTTTTCATGCTTGACTTTTGAGTGCTTAATTTTTGAGCCTTAAACACTTTGAGTGATTTGAGTGAATCTTTAGTGAGGATGTCAATACTTGTCAGGTTTTAAATCAGAGCTAATTATTTAGATGATGGGAAACACCTATGTTTTCATGCTACAAAATGTATGACTTGGATTGTTTGAATCTTTAGGACTCTTAGAGTTGAATTATCCATGTATGAATTATAATGAAACATTATTGATGAATATTATGAATCAAGGAAGTTCGTTTTAATCATGAGTTGAGAATTTTTCTTGAGGACAAGCAAAAGCTTAAGTGTGGGGGTATTTGATAAACCTAAATAGTAACATATTTTAAACCCACAATTATCATGCTTTTGGGTGATTTAAGCCTTGAATTATGTAATTTGGTGCTATTAATCCTTTGTTTTCATGTTTTATACTTAGGAAAGCATCGGAGGATGAAAAGAACGAGAAATGGGCTTAAAACAAACCAAATAGGCCAAATCACGAAATCAACACGGCCCAGGCCCAAGCAACACGGTCGTGCCTCCCTAATCAGCCTGAACACGGCCTGGCCATGATTCACACGAGCGTGTGCCAAGGGCGTGTCCCTACCGTGGAGATTAGGAATTTCACTCGGATTTCGATACTTAGGGGTAAAGAAACACATTCCAAAAGCCTATATAAACACCCTATAGGCCAACTTTCAAGGGGCGTCCAGCTAGGCCAAGGAGCCGAGCCAGAAAGATCAGAATTGTGGAAATTACTTGATGAAAGCCAGTTGATTCATCTCAAGAAGGCGGAGTTATACTCAAGACGGAGGATCTCTCTTCAATTCCTTTAGAGGGTTTTAGAGTTTTTTTATGTTTTGTTTTATCTTTTCTTTTGAGATGTATTCTATTATCATTATGAACTAAACCCTCAAATACCTGAGGAGGATGAAACCTAAGATGAATCTTGTTATCGTTTGCTTTGAACTATATGATAAATATTTGATTTGTTCTTAATTATGTGTTCTTAATTCTTGTGTTGATATTTAGGGATATTAATTCAAGTTTGATGTGCTTAGGTGGAGGAGCAAAAGTCCACTGCCTAAGAGTAGATCTAGCATAATTAAGCGGAGTTGATCGCATGCCTATAGATAGGGTGGCGAGATTTTGTCGGATTAGGGTGAAACCTAATATGGGAGTCCATAGATCGAGTTAATGCGATTCTAAGGGTTTTAATTAGAAAGAGATTTCAATTAATCAACCTAGGGTTAGGCGTTAGTCGCCTCGAGAGAGGGGGTTAATATACATTTGGGAAACTTACGGATCAAGTCAAATGAATAAATCATCTGGTTTGAGTTAGATAACAAGTGAAGTCTAGGTGGATTCTTCCTTGGGTATTGTTTTAATCAATTGGTTTTTCCACAAGTATTTCCCTAATTTCATTCTTTTGTCTCATCGTCTTTAGCTTAGTAGTTAGTTAATTTTCTAGATTAAACTGATTCACTTCAATTTTAAGGCTAAATAATAAAAAAAGTTAGTATTAGTACTTTCGGTTCCTTTTGGTTCGACAATCCGGTCTTGCCACTAAGTTATACTCTGTTCGATAGGTACACTTGCCTCAATCGTTGTCATAGTTAGTTTTTAGGCTCGATCACTCTCATTATAAATTTTAAGGCTGTGACACACGATCAGGGTTTAGGGTGTTACATTTAGTGGTATCAGTCGAGTTACAAAATTTATTTTGTGGATTTGGGTTTTAAGATTTGATTATCTAAGAAATATTTTCTAATGATTTGAAATGTTTTCCAGAACGTGTAGTACACCGAGTCTCCGATCTTGATTCTGTAAGTGTTTTAAAATTCTGTTTAAATTTGTCAGAAAATACTACTAGCATGTTTGAAATAGCCAATAGGTAGTCTTGTACTACAAACACTCTAGGTAGTGTAAGTGAAAACCATAGTGAGGCCCGAGACTCACGATAACAAAGTCTGAACTTCTAATCTTATCTGTATAAAATATCTGTTAATAAATATCGAAACTATAACTAATGCTTAAAATTATCTGGATAAACTCTGAATTTCTGATGAGCACTGGGGTACTCGTGGATGGGGGTACAAGAGGCCGTGGTAGAAATTTTGTAGAGGGGCTTGAGTGGGTCCTTATCATCTGAAATCTACCTAATCTGGATCTGAGCGAGGCGTCGGGGTCTCTGCTATAGAGGCTGGGTCTCATAATTGTGTTCTTGGGGACGACTCTTTGTCCCAAACCATCTTTGAGAATATTGGAGAGGGTCATTTGGGCCCAACACCTAATCTGGGGCCGTGGGTCGATTCTGAGCGACTCCAGTCAATGGAAATTTGAGTTATTTAGAAGTGTCGGTGGAGTCGCCTCTAGTGGTGAATATTTGATGGAGGCCATGGAAAGAATTATGGACTACTGGATTTTACCGTCGAGCGAAGCATAAAGGATTATTTCTCTACTTAGCGATTAAGCTTATCGGTGGTGGTGGCGGTTAAGGAGGGCACTCGGCCCGACCGACTAACTTGGGATTACTTTAAGATGACTTTCAGAGTAAGTATGTAGGAGCCAACTATATTGGCGCTAGGAGATGTGAGTTCCTTAATCTCACCCAAAGGGGCCAGAGCAGTGGTGAGTATGAGGCCAAGTTTACGAGATTGAGCCGATATGCATGTGGCATGGTGGCAGCTGAATATGAGAGATGTGTCTACCGAGGATGGCCTCGGGGACGTTTGCGAGTTACGATAGCCCCACAGAGAGGGCGTGAGTTTGTTACACTAGTTGAGAAGGCGAAGATCGCCGAAGAAGAAGTTAAGTGCTTATTTGAGTGCCAAAACCGAGAGAGAGGAAAGAATAAGAGGAATCAGCCCTCGAGTTACGTGATGAGGCCTAAAAAAATGGCCAAATCGATGGGCCGGTGAGAGTTGGGCCCCCTGTTGCACCTCTTTGGGGTGGCACTTTACTGGACACTATGGTAGGCACGCCATCCGGGTGAATGTTGGAGGATGACTAGGGCATGATTGAGATGTGGATCGTGAGCACCGTGTTCGGGATTATCCGTTGAGCGATCGGATGCAAGCTCAGGTTCTTGGTGCTACGCGACCACAGAGAGTAGTTCCGTAGCCACCTAGGGGCCAAGGCCAGGCCATGGGTGGTAGCGGCATGGGCCGAGATAGAGAAACCTGCGCAGAGTCTTTGGACCAACCGAGGTGAGCGAGCCACATTGCAGTTTATCTTGCCCATCGCCGTGAGGACTAAGATGCTCGGGCGTTATCAAGGGTTCATTTTTAATTTATTATGTACCTTATTTGGCATTGATAGACATAGGCTCTACACACTCTTACGTAACTAGTGCGTAATGAAACCTTGGGGATTTCGGTTGAGAGTACTTCTAGTGAGGTACTTGATTGTGAGTCTGTTGGAGCGATCCATCCGAGCGAGTAAATTGTAAAGAAGCGTTCCACTAGAGGTTCAAGGGGCGATATTCTTGGCTGATTTGATGGAGCTTCTATTTGGGAGTTCGACTTGATTACGGGATGGGTGTTTGGTTAAACATTGAGTGAGTGCGGGTGTGTCACAAAAGGGTGGTTTTGAAGACCGAGGAGGACAGCAAGGTAGTTGTGATTGGGAGCAGCGAGACTATCTAACTAATGTGATTTATGTGTTGGTGGCGAGAAAAGTTGAGTGCGAAAGGGATGTGAGGAATTCTTGGCCTACATCGGTGTTTACGATTACTGGGACTCTTCGGTTAAGGACATCAGGCAAGTGAGGGGACTTTACGGATGTTTTCTGAAGAACTCTTGGAGTCGCCTCCGAAGCCGAGAAGTAGAATTTGGGATTGAGCTCATTCAGTGCGGCTTGGTGTCTATTGCGCCCTACCAAATGGCAGAAGGAGCTTACTGAGCTTAAGGCTCAAATTCAAGAAGCTGTTAGATCGTGGATTCATTCGTCGAGTGTGTCTCCATGAGGAGCACGGTGTTGTTTGTGAAGAAGAAAGATGGGGACGGTGAGGATGTGTATCGACTACGAAACGGTGAACAAGCTAACAATCAAGAATAAGTACCCACTTCCGAGGATAGATGATCTATTCAACCAGTTAAGAGGGGCTTCTGTGTTCTCCAAGATTGATCTATGCTCAGGATATCATCAATTGAGGGTTAAGGAGGCCGATGTGTATAAGACGACATTTAGGACTCGTTATGGACATTACGAGTTCCTAGTTATGCCTTTTGGGTTAACCAATGCACCAGCGGCATTTATGGATTTGATGAACCGTGTGTTCAAGCCTTATCTGGACCACTTTATGGTGGTATTCATTGATGATATCCTAATGTATTCCAAGACTGAGGATGAGCACGATGAGCATCTCAGAGTGGTATTACAGACTCTTCGTGAGAAACAGTTGTATGCGAAGTTCAGTAAGTGTGAGTTCTGGCTCCGGGAAGTAACCTTTTTGGGACATGTGGTTTCTGCAGAGGGGATTCGTGTTGATCCTCGTAAGATTGAGGCTGTGTTGGATTGAAAACAGCCGAAGAATGTGTCTGCAAATCTGTAGCTTTACGGGGTTGGCGGGTTACTTTCGATACTTTGTAGAAGGGTTCTCCTTGATCGCAACACCGCTAACCAAGCTTCTCCGCAAGGGAGTTCCCTTTGTCTGGACTGATAAGCAACAAGAGAGCTTCTGTAACATCTCAGTTTAGGGGCTAGTCAGAATAGTGGTTCGAGACCACAAATCCAAGGGTTATGAATGAGTTTCTGAGGTTTATATTATGTATGCATGCTAGCGTGAAAGTTTCATGAATCAATTTTGTGGAATTGTGGTTGAATTGTCCAAAAGGACTAAATTGCAAAATTTGCAAAATGTGTGTTTCTAGAAGCTATTTGTGTGAAATAGCTTTATATTATTAATTAGAGGTCCTTAAATAGCAATTTACCCAAATTCTAATTTTTGGACAAAAATGGGCATGGATGAGTCAAAATTTGAAGTTTATCAAAAAGGGCATTTTGGTCATTTATCAAATAAGTGATTAAAATAGGTGAAAAGATGACAAATTCATTCATCTTCTTCCCCTTTAGCTGCCAAAAATTTGAGAAGCCATTGTTAGGGCTCTTTCAACTTTTCAAGCTTGCTAGTAAGTGCTCCTAAGCCCGGTTTTGATATTCTTTGTATTTTTAAAGTCCCGGTAGCATGAGTAAGCTATTTTTAGCTATTTGATGAGCTATAATGGATGTTCAAAAATGTGGTCATGAATGACATGCATGTATTTTGATGTTTTATGAAAGATTATGAAAGCTTGATGTAGTAGAAACATCTTTTGTTAAGTGATTTTCCATGAAAATGCATGTAGGGACTTGATTGTGAAAAACTTTAGTTTGGTCATACATGTGTGATTTAGTGAGATTTGATGAATGCTTTAGTTGAGTAAGTGGTTCGGCTAAGCATGAAAGGATAGAAAGTTGAATAAAAATCACTTTACGAGCCTTGGGGCTAAAGTGTAAATATGAGGAAGTTTAGGGGCAAAATAGTAATTTTGCTAAAGTATGAAATGTTAGTCAATTTAGTCAATGTGTGTATTGAATAAGCTGAATTATTCATTATAGATCAAGAAAGATGAAGCCGGATTGAAGGCGAGGCAAAAGCAAGGTGGTGGACTAAATTGCATATTTCCATACTTTTGAGTATCGAGGTATGTCTATGCATAAATAATGCATCCATACTTACAATTTGCTAATGCTAGCTAGTGTGTAGCATGTTTGAGAACCTATGTGGGATGAATGTAGTAGAAAATGTGGAATGAATGTGTGATCGAGAATGATTAAGTAGACTTGTGCATGTGTTGTGATAATGCTAGATGGTGGGCTAAGTGCGATACCATCCTAATGCATATTGACGATGAGCTAGCTATGTGCGATGCTATCGTGAGGTATATCGTTTGGTGAGCTATGTGCTGAATCACTATGAATACATTTGTGGTAGGCTAAGTGTGATACCACCTTATTAATCAATTGTGGTGTGCTAAGTGTGAAACCACTGAGATATTGGCTGTGTGGATTAACTGTGTGTATTAGTTGTGTGTAATAGTTGTGTGGATTAGTTATGTGAACTAGCTGTGTGGATAGACTGTGTGGATAAGTTATGTGGATAAACTATGTGGATAGACTGTGTGGATAAGTTATGTGGATAAACTGTGTGGATAGACTGTGTGGATAAGTTATGTGGATAAACTATGTGGATGTATTACGAGAAATAATGATGTGTTGTATATTGTGTAAATGTGACATAGAATGCAGGGGTGCATTTTGATGGTTATGAGTATGTGACTCATGATGTGTTGGAAATGTGGTAAGGGTCAGAAAGAGTAAGCAAAGTTGTTCATTATTTTTGGTAGTATAATACCAATTGTTGTTTAGCTTATACTATAATGCTTATTTGTTTATGTGTAAACTTACTAAGCTCAAAGCTTACTCTGTAACACCCCAAACCCGGCCCGAACACCATGACCGGATCTGGTATGTCACTTTGGAAGAATTTGTAAAACTATGTGAACTTCAGAAAAACTTTTAAATTTCTTTTTTTTTTTGAAAACTCCAGATCAGTAGTTCGTTTGAAAGCCCAATAATCATTTAAGGAAAATGATTCGTTAGCCCAATTCTTGTGTTTAGGTGACGTTTGAAAATGCATGTTGTTACACTAGATTAAGCTAGAAGTTTGTCGTAAAAATCCGTCTGTAAAATCGTTAATTAAGTTGTGAGAGAAACTTCAAATTTTCATTTTGAAAATTAAACGTCTTATCGATTATTTGTATTCAAACGTCCAGAGTTTAGATCAAAATTAAACCAAATTAAAGTGGCTTTATTACATAACAAAATCCCAAAATTAAAAGTAAATAAGTCTAAGAAAAATAAAGCAAATTTTTACTAAGCATAAAGTGCATGGCCACCTCAGAGTCGATCCCATCCCATGTCCGCCGAACTAAGAATTACCTGCAACATTTAAGCAGAGGGGTGAGTCTAGAAGAACTCAGTGCGCAATTACTCATCATTCACCATAGTTAGGCCTCGGCCCTTACAAATCACTTTGGGCGAAGCCCACACAGAATCAGACTGAGCCTTGGCCCATTTAGCAGAGAATAGCAGATAATCAGAAATTAATGCATTATGATGCAAATCCCAACCCAACCTAGATTCCATCCGCTACACACCACCCTTACCTACCAATCACACCAATGGGGATTTCTACAATCAACCCTCACCGCTACACACCATCGATGGCAGTCATGCGGCAGTTAGCTGCTCATCGCCAAATTGTGAGCAGTCACGGTGAAATGGCATGGTCACGAGCGCAGTGTGGCGAGCCACGAGAAGCAGTATGGCAAAGCCACCAGATTAATGTGACATAGTCACCAGATACACTTCCCCTTCATTTCATAGCATATACCCATCCACTATGCGAACATGTCATCATGGTGTATGAATGCAACAGATATCGACATATATATATCATATGATCAGAGTGTACGTATAATCATGTCAGCATAATCGTATATATAACATAGTCAGAAATCACTAACCTGATGACTTGATTTTACCCTCCATGGGTAAAAGTAGCATATGCCCAAGTTTCGACATTTAATAAAGCATATATATATGTTTACATAAAACGACAGAAGAAGGTGTGAGAACTACACACCTGTAAACACAGAGAACTAAGCTATCAATCTCGCTAACACCCTCACTCGCAGGGATCACAGTGATCTGCCTATCCTGCTCCGAAGCCGGTCCACAACCCGGTGGAAAGTCTCGTACTGCCGATACCGCACGCTTTTTGAACTTAGGGGTAGGGACTACGAGTCCAACCCCCTCCTTTGCTTGGCTAGATCGACAGAAACTGAGAGCTTCAGGCTTGGATTAAGAAATCGGCTGAGTCCCACTATTCCCTCCGTAATAAGAAAATCGATTGAGAGGGTTAAGAGAAAAGAGTGATGGCAATCCACTGAAACAAGAGCGAATGAAGAGGTTTAAACACACCAGAGAGATTCGGCCAACAGGAACAATAAGAACAAACTCAGAGAGAAGGAAGATGGAATAAGTTTCGACTTTGAAAAGAAATAAAGGGAAGATATAAGAAGAAATGGACAAGGAAAATTTGGCCTTAGAAGAAATAGAGAAGAAGTTGAAGCAACAATTGTTTCGGCTTTGAAGATACAAATGAGAGAAAATGATGAAATGGAGAGGGTGATAGGAGGGGTCGGCTAAGGGTTATGAAATGCAAAATGAGTATGAACAAAAGAAAGAGAGAGAGAGAGAGTTGGAGAGAGAGAGATTTTTGGTTGAAAGGAGAAAGAATGCCAAAAGAGAATAAGGTTTGATTTGCTAACCCTCAACTCAAAGTGACCTATGGAGAAAACGGCACACACCCACACACATACCTCAAAATTGAAAGTGCACCAAAGATGAAAGAAATGCCCCTAAGACCACTTTCGGCACATGCACCTTGCTTAGCCCCCAAAACTGAAAGCCCCCTTCAACCAAGGCACATTCGGTCAACAACTCCTACAAGCCACCCACTCCTTGATCATCTCCTACTTTCACTCTCATCCCCCTATTTGAATTGATTTGAAAGATTCAAATCCACCTTTCACTCTTGTACAACCATTTAAAATATATAACTTAGTCTACTCCCACTCTTCAAGGTCCCTAGCCGAATCCAACACCTCTCATCCTGACGCCAAAAAGAATTCCCAAAAAGCAACCTATGCGACTCAAACCAGCTCCCTTACTGCTCCCCTATGGCGTCATCTCCCCCTGCTTCTTAAGTGGCATCTTCTTGCCAGTTTACCACTCCTTGTCTTGTGTCAAAAAACACAAACAATAATCCCTAAAACCTGCCCCAAGTAGCACTCCCTTAAAGTGCCAAAAAAATAAAATTTTTGCCAAGGCTTCGGCTTAACCCCGAGCCTTCCCGGGGCCCCAAACATAACAAATTAATAAATATAGCATACCAAACACACAGAACATGGCAAATGCAAAGCCCCTAATTCTCAGATGTTACATACTCTCTTTCTTTTCCCTTGTCTTTATAGATTAAAAGTGTTGAATCGAGATACGAGGATCATCAGAAGACAGCCCACATATCAGCACACTTTGGTATATGAAACTTAATGTTTTGTATATGGCATGTATAGGGGCTAGACAAGTTAGTGGATTTTGTTATAAATGGCTAAGATGTGTTGGCCTTTAGATGGATAGCTTATTTTGTATAATGCCATGGTTGTTGGCTATTACATTATATGAATGAAAGATGTAGTTTTCTATGTGAGAATGCACTTCAATTTAAGTTGATTATGATGGTGTTAGATGAGTATATGTTGTGTATGTTAGAAGGGTGAAAATAACTTGACATTTAGTCTTGTTCTTGGCCATGTGGATAGACACATGGGCGTGTGTCTAGGCCATGTGTGACACACGGTCAGCCCACGGGCGTGTGCTGTGGCCGTGCGTCCCCTACATGTTAATATTTTAAGTTAGGATAGTCCACGGGCTAGCCACACGGGTGTGTGACTAGGCTTTGAGGCCGTGTGAAGTCTGCACTTGACACTTAGAATTTTAATTGTCACACGGGCCAGGGTCACGGGCGTGTCCAGGCCGTGTGGATTTAGGCAGTGTCGACCACGGGTGGAAGGCACGGACATGTAATAGGGTACACGGGCATGTTCACAATTTGCATGGACGTGTGCCTTAATCGTAGGGCATTTGGCAGAATGCTTGGGTTTTTAGGCACGGTTTGGGGACATGGGCGTGTGTGTCCATGCACGGGCATGTCTAATCCTGCACGGGCGTGTGAGACCTGTATAAAAGAGAAAAATTTTAAGGATCATAAAAGTTTCGGATTAGTCTTGAGAGCCCTCGTGTGTATGAGTGAGGCCTCGTAAGTCGAGAATGAGGTCATAGAGAGTAATTACGTTGAGCCTAAGTGGCGATTATGTGGTTTGAGTTTGGTAACGCCTCGGGCCTGGTTCCGGCGTAGAACCCGGGTAAGGGGTGTTACATTTAGTGGTATCAGAGCTATGGTTTAGCCGTTTTTAAGACTACCGTAGCGGGTGTAAGAGTCTAGCTATACATGCCATAAGTGTACAATGATAATGTGGTGGTTTCTGATGATTTAAATCTTGTTTATTATAGTATATAGATTTCGATGCATTGATTACTGATGAAGTAGTGAGTAACAGCGGCTCTGCATGAGGGACCGCGCCCGTTGAGAGTGGACCCGATGTCAGGGGTTAAGGGGAAGAGGCACGGGAAGCCTTTCTCCAAATGATGAGTAATTGGTACTCGGATTATGTCCGAGGGAACCCTAATGCTCGACCTCCTCCACCTCCTCCTATACCTTAGCCAAATCTAGTGGCTCCTCAAGGTATGGATGTGGTGAGATATCAAACTCCCGGTGGATAAGATTAGGAAACACGAGGTTGAGGAGTTTAGAGCTAAGGTAGATGATGACCCAGAGAGGCAGAGTTCGGTTGGAGAACTTCGATGAGGGTGTTCGATGAGCTCTCATGTACACACGAGGAGAGTTTGAAGTGTCTTTGTATCGTTCTTTGAGAGATTCGAAATACCATTGGTGGAAGACGCTGACGTTAGTGGTCCCAAAAAAGCGGGTGACGTGGGACTTCTTTCTGGAAGAGTTCCAGAAGAAGTGTATAAGCCAGAGGTTTACTGACCGAAAAAGGAAAGAATTCCTTGAGCTGAAGCAAGGAAGGATGACAGTAGGGGAATACGAGCGTGAGTTTGTTAGGCTTAGCAAATACGCTCAAGAATGTGTGTCGACAGAGACCATCTTGTGCAAGAGGTTTGAAGATGGGCTGAATGAGGATATCAAACTCTTAGTGGGCATTTTGGAGTTGAAAGAAATTGTGGTACTAGTTGAGAGGGCAAGTAAGGCCGAGGAATTAAGTTCAGAAAAGAGAAGGGCTGTGAATGAAGCCCGAGATGCGAGAAAGAGGCCGATGGGCAAGTCGTATCAAGCCAGTCAAAAGATCCAAGGAAGTGAATCCTCGGACAAAGCACGGTGGGTTATTCGCATCGAGACTTGGGCAATACTCGTTCAGGTTCGAGAGTCCAAGCCCCCTCGATGGAAAGTGTGGGCAATTCAAAGAGTAAACCAGAGTGTCCTAGTTGTGGTAGGTATCACAGGAGAGTGTTGGGGAAAGCGATCGGAAATGCTATAAATGTGGTTCCCCGACCACTTTATCCGTGAATGTCCGAGAGGGATGATAAGGAAGAAAAGCAGGAAGTGAGACCTAGTGATGTGTCTACGAGGGTAGACCACCAAGGAACCCAAGAGGTGGGGCTAGTGGTAGAGGTGCGCCCAGAGATTCTCTGTTGTGAGACCAGGAGGGTCGGGCACTGTGAGGACGTATGCCATTCGGCGCTCGCGAAGAGGCATCCTCCACGATGTGATAACGGGTACTTTTTCTCTCTTTGACACCTTTGTTATTGCTTTAATAGATCCAGGGTCTACTCACTCTTATATTTGCATGAGATTAGCATCTAGTTTGAGTATGACCGTTGAGTCTACAGACATTGTGATTAAGGTGTCAAACCCGTTAGGAAAGTATGTGTTAGTGGACAAAGTGTGTAAGAATTGTCCTTTGTTGATTGAGAATCATTGTTTTCAGGCAAACCTTATGTTGTTGCCGTTTGATGAGTTTGATCTAATCCTAGGCATGGATTGGTTCACTACCCATAGTGTATTAGTGAACTGTGGTAGTAAGTTTATTGAACTGAAATGTGAGAGTGGAGATGTGGTTCGGGTTGAATCAGGTGGATCGGATAATCTACCCGTGATGATTTCTTCCCTAGTGGCTGAAAAATGTTTGAGGAAAGGATGTGAGTCCTATCTTGCGTTTGTGTTGAATACTCAAGAGGTTGGAGTAGAGTTTGAAACAGTGCCAGTGGTATGTGAGTACCCAGATGTATTTCCGGAAGAGTTACTCGGATTACCTCCAGTGAGAGAGGTCGAGTTTAGAATTGAGTTTGTTCCGGGAACGGCACCTATTTCGATTGCTCCGTATAGAATGGCACTTGTAGAGTTGAAGGAACTGAAGGTTCAGTTACAAGAGTTGACAAATAAGGGTTTTGCAAGACCGAGCTACTCGCCGTGAGGTGCTCCGGTATTATTTGTGAAGAAGAAAGATGGGTCTATGAGATTGTGTATAGACTATAGGCAGCTTAACAAAGTGACGGTTAAGAATAAGTATCCTTTACCAAGGATTGATGATCTTTTGATCAACCAGAGGAGCTACTGATGTTCTCCAAGATAGACTTGAGGTGCGGTTATTATATTTCAGAGTGAAAGAGCAAGATGTGTTGAAAACTTTATTTTTGGACAAGGTATGGCCATTATGAGTTTTTGGTTATGCCGTTTGGTTTGACGAATGCACTGCGAATTTTATGGATCTGATGAACCGTGTTTTCAGACCATATGTGGACAAGTTTGTGGTTGTCTTTATTGACGATATATTGATCTATTCTCGGGATGAGAATAATCACGAAGAGCACTTGAGAATTGTCTTGCAAACTTTGAGAGATAAGCAGTTGTATGCTAAGTTTAGCAAGAGCGAGTTTTGCCTCCGCGAGGTCGGATTCCTAGGGCACATGGTGTCAGGTGATGGTGTCAGAGTTGACCCGAGTAAGATATCGACTGTTATGGATTGGAAACTACCGAGGAGCGTGTCTGAAATTAGGAGTTTCTTGGGATTAGTGGGATATTACAGACGTTTCTCTAAAAGGGTTCTCCGTGATTGCTACTCCGATGACGAAGTTGTTGCATAAAGATGTCAAGTTTGAATGGACTGAGACATGTCAACAGAGCTTCGAGAGACTGAAAACAATGTTGACTGAGGCATCGGTTTTGGTTCAACTAGAATCGGAGAAGGAGTTTGTGGTTTATAGTGATGCGTCATTTAATGGTCTCGGTTGCGTGTTGATGCAAGAGGGTAAGGTAGTCGCTTACGCCTCGAGGCAGTTAAAACCGCACGAGAAGAATTATTCGACTCACGATTTGGAGTTGGCTGCGATTGTTTTTGCATTAAAGATTTGGCGACATTATTTGTATGGTGAAAAGTGCCGAATCTTTACGGATCACAAGAGTTTAAAGTATTTGATGGATCAGAAGGATCTGAATTTGAGACAGAGACGGTGGCTTGGGTTGTTGAAAGACTATGAGTTAGTCATTGATTACCACCCGGGAAAAGCGAATGTGGTTGCGGATGCCTTGAGTAGGAAATCCCTGTATGCTCTAAGAGTTATGAGAGCGAGTTTAGTGTTGTCTGATGATGGTGCTATTTTGGCAGAGTTGAGAGCTAGGCCACTATTTGTTCAACAAATATGTGAGGCTCAGAGAAATGATAGCGATATGCAAGCTAAGATAGCTAAGTGCGGATCAGAAAGTGATTCTGATTTTAGAGTAGATTTGAATGGTTGTTTGATGTATCGTGACAGAATTTGTGTTCCTAAAAATGAGGAGTTGATTCGAAGGGTTTTGCATGAAGCCCACAGTGGATGTTTATCAGTACATCCAGGCAGTACGAAAATGTACAACGACTTGAGGAAGTTGTATTGGTGGCCGGGTATGAACAGAGATATTTCAGAGTTTGTGACTAAGTGTCTGATTTGCCAACAGGTGAAAGCTGAGCATCAAGTGCCTTCGGGATTACTTCAGCCATCACTGCACAATTACCTATGACTTAATCCAAAACACAATAATGAAAATCATAAGTTTATAGAAGTTTCATTCTTATAGTAATATGAGAAAATTACTTAAGAACAAGACATAATTCAAGGATTTTTTGATAATGATTTAATTAAATAACCTCCCAACACTTAAGATGTAAATTGTCCTCGATGTACAAAAATAGATAATGATAAGATAATAAGAATATCATAAGAGAAGGAGAGAAGTGAAACTTTCTGAATTATGGATGAAATCCTTAGAAAGTGAAAATTAGCATGATGAACTAGGCAGAGGTGAAGGTGGGGGAGAATATTCTGGTAGTTTGGTCATTCGTTAGTAGCACCTTGAACCTTTTGAAACTGCGGAGTCATCAGTAAAGTTTTAGGGAGTTTTATTAATGGACGTTGTTATGGTTACTCGATAATAATCAGCCAGAGATAAAAAGAAATCAAAATATACTAATATAATTCAAAGACAAGAAAGATAAAGAGAAAGAGTTTAAAAATTAAAATAAAAGAAAAAGAAAAATTAAATGGACTCAAAGGTCCTCATCAGCAGATGGATCGCGAGGTGGGGGTGGTGGTGATATGTGAAAATGCTGACAAATCTGTTGTAGAGTCGCCTCGATGCCATCGAATCGTCGAGCATTTTCATTAAATTGTTGAGTGCAGTACTGCTCGAAACGAGTGAGGCGCTCAGAGATGTCAGTCAGTGAAGCAGCCGCATGAACTGGTCAGTGAGGCAGTGGTGGCGCAGAAGGTGGCTCCTTGTGATGTAAAGGGACATCATCAGTAATGTTCTCTGGGTCATCCTGATCTGTTGCTTGCGATAAACGGTACTGAGGAGGACCAAACCCACGATGACGCTCAATCATCCTCATATGAAGCATCGTCGAGATGCCTTGTGGGGACATCTTCCCGATAAGCGTGAGCGAGGAGGACTGAGCTGCGGTGTTGAGAAGGCCGAAGTGTCGACCCAAGCGCGTCACATATGGGCCAATGGAGAGGATTCCTCTCCTATGTCACTCTGTCTGATGGCTAATGGTGAGGGCGATGAAGTAAGCTAAATCAAACACGTGCCCATGCGCCATGCACCATAAAAAGTAGGCGTCGTGAGTGTTGGCGACGCCAGTGCTCTCTCGCCTACCTGTCAACGTGTGAGCCAGGATGGCATGTAGATACCTCAAGGATGGCGTGAGAGCTGATGCCTTGGAGCGACTAGGATCGTAGGTAGCCGAGGCAGGAACTAAGTCTCTCCAGCAGGAAGACGGGGAGTAGTGGATATGGCAATGAAGGTCCTCGAAGTCGTCGTCCTCCATGAAGTCCTTAGTGTAAAGTCCCAAAGCAGCCCCAAACTCCGGTATACTTAGCTCATGTACTAGGCCTCCAAGAGGGAATTGGACTGTGCCGGGGTCGTCAAAGTTTGACATGACCGTCTAGAGGTGAAATGTGGAACAGAGCTCCAAAGTGAGCTCTAAGTAGGTTGGCTCGACAATCTCAAAAAATTGCCCCCATGGGTCAGTTGTCAAGAGGGCCCAAACTGCGTCAACTAATTGGACCTGCTCTAAGGCGGCCCAATCGATACATCTCCCCATGCCGAGGGGTCGTGCATGAAGTATCTGAAAAAGTTCCTCCTGGGGACCCAAGGGGAACTGTAGAAAAGGGTGGCGCACTTCGGCAGAAGCACTCGTGGAGGTAGCTCCGGGTCCTTTCCGCTTTTTCGAATCGGGGACAACAGTCTTTTTCCCACGTGGGGGAGTCATTACGTACCTGAAAATGCAAAAGACTTTCACTAAATCAAGTATCGTTGCCAACCAAAAAATGTACTATCCTGGTAGTTCTAAATAATAGTATAATCCTATAATAGTGAATTAGATTATCATGTAATGCTAAAATCAGATACTGAAGTTAGATATGAAATTTTAAAAGGGATAAACTAAAATAAAACTAAGTAAATCAACAAGATCAGTAAGAAGTGGTATCAAAATTATCATTAAACTTAGGATTGGAATAAAATTAAACTAACTAAAATAAACAATCAAAAGAACTAGGAATAGAAATCTAAATTGTAATAATAATGAAACTAATAATAAGAACACAGAGATAAAATCAAAATGAAAGAAATAAGAAAAAGGGGCAGAAGGGTGAACCGACGGAAGGTGGTGGTTGGAGCACGGTCGTGGCGGTGGCGCACGGGCCTAGTGGTCGTACACGGGCGTGGACTGCGGGGGCTGGTGTGCGTGGAAAAAAGGGAGGAAAAAAGAAGGGGAAGAGAAAAAGGGAAAGGGAGGGAGAGTTTTGGGTTGGCGAAGAAGGGAGACAGGAGGAAAGTGGAAGATTAGGGTGGTGGCCGGAAAGGGGTGCGACGGATAGGGTTTGGGGGGAAAAGATTTAGGGAAGAAAGTGAACAGGAGAAGGGGGTTTAAATAGGGAATGGGCCACAGGGTTAGGGGCCACGCCCGTGTGCCCTATGTTTCGCCCGTGTGTTTCACAAATTTTGGGTTAGGGCGTGTCTGAGTCGTGACCCACGCCCGTGTAAAGGTTCACACGCCCGTGTTAATTAGTTAGTGTCTACCACGGCCTATAGGCACGGGTGTAACACCCCAAACCCAGTCCAGACGTCACGACCAGATTTGGTATGTCACAGAGAAGGAAGAGAGAGAAAAAAGAAAAAAACAAATTTTGTAAAAACAAATTTAGAAATTTTAGGAAAATACCGCAAGTTCGAAACTCTTCGTTTTAGGTGATATTTTGGAAACAGTGGTTTGTAGTTTAAGGGAAATTTCCCGAGCTGAATTAATCGAACATTTGTCATCTTTGTTATTACTTGAAAGAGATTGTTGTATGTTATATATATATATATATTTGAAAAACTTCATATTGACGTTGCTTAAAATAAATAATGTGACATATCATCAAAATCCAAGTTTTAAGTTCTGAAGGCCTTATTACATAATGTAATCCCAATTATAAAAGTTTTTAGGAAAGAAGCGAGTTCTTAAAAGAAACATTTCATGGCCACCACGAGTCCGCTTCGGCTCCCGGATCCACGATCTCACGATTACTGCGCAGGTCAAGAGGGGTGAGTCACCAAGACTCAGTGTGTAATTCCCCATATAACACAAACGGCTCAAGCCCACAATGGCACGTTGGGCCCTAGCCCACACAATATGGCATACAAAAGATATGAGTGCAATGTAACCCAGACCAACCTAATTTTCCATCCTCTACACGCCACCCGTACCAGCCAAAACACACCTGTGGGGATTTCTACAATCAACCCTCCATCCGCTACACACCTCAATGTGGTACCAAACCATTGGTGACAAAGTCGCTAAATATAACATGTGGGGCCAACCCACTGTGGTACCAAACCACTGGTGACAATCTTGATAACATATGTGGGGCCAACCCATGTGGTACCAAACCCACGGGACAAGTCACAGAAATAGTATATATGTGGTACCAAACCACTGGTGGTTCCAAACCACTGAGACATAGTCACTGTATGAATTATGTGGGGCCAACCCACTTGTGGTACCAAACCACTGGTGACAGTCTTTACTTAACACTTCCCATTTCGCATCATATCCCAAGCCCATGCATATGTTACATCATAAAATGAATGCAAACATGTTCACAAAGTAGAGTGGTGAATTATAACATACATTCATATACACATTAATAGGACGGTATAGGCACTTACTCGGTGTCACCAACTTTACCCATAAGGGTATCACGACTGTTTACACAGTCACTTCGGCTTCCAGCCGATACAGTTAATAACATAATTTAATAACAGAGTGTGAAATTTACACACCTGATAACACGCAATACTAAGCTTTCTACGTCGATGCTCCCACTAGCAGAGACAACGGCTATTTGCCTATTCCAGGCAGACGTTGGCTCTCTACCATAGCCCGGCAGAAAATCTTGAACCGCCGACACAGCACGCCTCTTAAAGTTTGGAATGGATACTATAGGTACACTCCCCTCCTCAACCTTTGTTACTAACGCAAACGAGCAAAACTACTTGGGACAAAAATTTCGGCAACTAGAGAAGCCTCAGCATTTCTCTTCCTGATATTCGACTTGATCAACCAGAACCGATTGTATAGGCTCTCAGCAACCTAGGATTTCCAGTACCCTGCCTCTTGGTAATCGGCCTGAACAGAGATATCGATTCACACCTCAGAAGATTCGGCTATGATGAAAAGTAAAAACGAAACACAAAGAGGAGGGAATGAGAAATACGTTTCGGCTTTAGAAGAAGAAATAAAGGAGAAAGATGAAACACCAAGAAGTGAGGTGAAGGTTTGGGTTATGAGGTTTAAGAGAAATAAATGAAAGAAAAGATTCGATAGAGGGGGTGGCTTCAAGAAGTTTCGGCTAGCAAGGAAGATGGTAGAGGAGAAAGAAGGTTTCGACTTTTAGAGAAAAGTGTAGCCAAGAGAAGAAAAAGAAGATGAAATGAAAAGGGAAAATGATGTGGAGAGTTTCGGCCAAGAGTGCCTTTAGTGACTCTAACGAATAACAATGCACAAAAGAAAAGTCTAACACAACCCGAAAAGAATGAGAAGAAGTAGAGAAGAACCAAAAACAATTCCACAAGAAAAGACCTTGGATGAACTAGGGAATTTCGGCACACATCACAACTAAGTAACCCGAAAAAAATGCATCCCATACCCCCTAGCCGAATTCCTCCTTCCCACAAACCCCACATTCGGCCAACCACTTCCTCTCACCCTCAAATCCCACGATTTCCTCCTTAACTCACTCCCCTTCACTCCTTTGAACAAATTTGAATAATTCAAACTCCACTACTTCCTCATGGCCACACATTCAAACTCTTTGACTCATTCAACCATCATCCTTGAAGAGTCCCTACCGAATCCACCTTCTTCCCAACCAGGTGCCAAAAATAAAGCTTCAAAGTGAGGGTTATAAGATTCGAACCTCCTCCCCCTGCTGCTACCCAGTGACGCCACTTCCCTGCACCTTAAGTGGCGTCTCCTTACCACTTCACCACACCACTTCTTGTGTCACCCAACACAAGTAATTACCCTTAAGGCCTGCCTCAGCTAGCTCTCCCCTAAAGTGCCTAAAAATTTTTTTGCCAAGGCCCTAACTTAACCCCGGGCCTACTTAGAACTCCCAAACACACCAAATTAACATGCAGAACAAACAAAACACACAAAAACATATAAAATGCAGAACCCCTAATTCCAGGATGTTACAGTTCTACCCCCTTAAAGAAATTTCGGCCTCGAAATTTACCTGGTCAAAAGAGGTGAGGGTATTGCTGCCGCATAACATCCTTTGGCTCCCACGTAGCTTCCTCTGAACCGTGATTCTGCAACAACACTTTAACCAATGGAACTATTTTTCTTCGCAATACCTTAAGAGCCCGTTCTAAAATCTGAACTGGATCCTCTTCAAAAGATAAATCAAGTCTCACTTCAATTTGCTCCACTGGCACTATGTGAGATGGATCCGAACGGTACCGCCTTAACATTGAGACGTGGAATACGTCGTGTATCTGCCTCAATTCTGAAGGTAACTCGAGCTGATACGCTACTGGTCCCACACGCTTCAACACACGATACGACCCGATGAACCTAGGGCTCAACTTGCCCTTTCGTCCAAACCTTAAAACCTTTTTCCACGGCGAAACCTTCTATCTGTCGGAAGCTTCCTTCAACCGAGCTCGAATTAATCTAGTCTTTTCTTCTGTCTCTGAAACCAATTCTGGACCCAACAACTGTCGCTCGCCCAACTCTGTCCAGCAAGTAGGAGTGCGACACTTCAAACCATACAATGCTTCATAAGGTGCCATCTGAATACTGGATTGATAGCTATTGTTGTATGCGAATTCTACCAACAGAAAGAAATCCTCCCAACTACCCCTGAAGTCGATAACACATCCTCTCAACATGTCTTCCAAGATCTGAATTACTCTATCAAACTGACCAATAGTCTGTGGATGAAACGCTGTGCTGAAATCCAGTCTTGTACCCAACGCTTGATGCAACGCCTTCCAGAACCGCGACGTAAACCTGGGGTCTCTGTCTGATATGATAGACACTGGTATCCCATGCAACCTCACAATCTCCACTACATATAGCTTGGCTAACCTTTGTAGAGAGTAGTCAACACGAATTGGTATGAAGTGAGCGGACTTCATCAACCGATCGACAATTACCCACACTGAATCTTTCCTCGTGGGCGTAAGAGGTAGCCCACTAACAAAATCCATTGTTATCCTCTCCCACATCCAAAGTGGAATCTTCACTGGCTGTAGCAACCCTGACGGCAATTAATGTTCCGCCTTCACCTGCTAACATGTCAAGCACTTACTCATAAAATCGGTCACCTCTTGCTTCCGTCCCGGCCACAAAAACTGTTCCCGCAAATCCCGATACATCTTACTCCCACTAGGATGCATAGCGTATGAGCTACTATGCGCTTCTTGCAGAATCTTCTGCCTTAACTCTACATCCCTTGGCATACAAGCCTTTCCACGAAAACAAAAAACCCCATCACTGTTCAAACTGAAATCTTCTGTCTCACCCCTTGCCACCGACTGAAACTTAGAACTTAGTGATTCATCTGACAACTGCTTCTCTTCAATCTGACTGACCCAAGAAGGTTTCACCTGCAGTTCAGCTAGCAAACTTCCGTCATCATACAAGCTGAGATGAGCAAACATTGCTCTCAAGTTCGATATTACCCTACGGCTCAACGCATCAGCCACTACGTTAGCTTTACCCGGGTGGTACTCGATTGAACAGTCATAATCCTCCAATAACTCAACCCACCTTCGACGCCTTAAATTCAACTCCTTTCGGGTAAGAAGATATTTGTGCTCTTGTGATCGATGTAAATGATGGACTTCTCCCCATACGAGGTAGTGTCTCCGGATCTTTGAGCGAACACTACCACGGCTAACTCAAGATCATGCGTGGGATAATTCACTTCATGCGGTCTCAAGCGCCGAGACGCATAAGCTACCACTTTCCCCTCTTGCATCAACACACATCCTAACCCTGTGTGCGACGCATCGCAGTAAACGATAAATTCCTTCCCCGCCTCAGGCTGAATCAAAACTGGTGCCTCAGTCAGAATCTTCTTTAACTTCTCAAAACTTTCCTGTTGCTTAACTGACCAAACAAACGGTACCCCCTTCCGTAATAACTTAGTTAACGGTGCAGCTATTAACAAAAATCCCTCAACAAACCTTATGTAGTATCCAGCTAAACTAAGAAAACTCCGAATTTCGCCACAGACTTAGGCGGTTTCCAGTCCAACACGGCTTTAATTTTCCGGGGATCCACCTTAATCCCCTCAGCAGAAACAACATGCCCCAAAAAGGTAATTTCTTTCAACCAAAATTTGCACTTACTGAATTTGGCATACAGCTACTTCTCTCATAAAATCTGCAGAACCACCGAAGATGCGAATCATGCTCCTCTTCCGTCCTTGAATAAACCAAAATATCATCTATAAATACTATGACAAACCGATCCAGATAGGGTTTAAACACTCGGTTCATCATATCCATAAACACAGCTGGTGCATTCATCAATCCAAACGACATCACCAAGAACTCGTAATGACCATAATTAGTTCGAAAAGTTGTCTTTTGAATGTCCACCTCCTTAACCTTAAGCTGATGGTAACTTGATCTCAAGTCTATCTTCGAGAAGACCGAAGCACCTCGCAACTGATCGAACAGATCGTCTATCCTTGGCAACGAATACTTATTCTTAATTGTCAACTTGTTCAGTTGCCTGTAGTCAATGCACATTCGCATCGACCCGTCCTTCTTCTTAACAAATAACACCCCGGAGCTCCCCACGGAGATACACTTGGTCGGATAAAACCTCTATCCAACAGTTCCTGAATCTGAGCTTTAAGTTCTACCAACTCCTTCGGCGCCATTCTATACGGAGCAATGGACACTGGCGCTGTTCCTGGAAGAAGATCGATACCGAACTCCAACTCACGATCTGGAGGTAACCCAGGAAGCTCTTCTAGAAAACATCGAGAACTCCTTCACTATTCTAACATCTTCTACTGACAAGTCTTTGGCTTCCAACGCCCTGACAAAAGTTAAGAAAGCCTCGCATCCTTTTCTCACCATCCTTTTAGCCTTAAGAGCAGACACCACATTGGACAGATAATTCCGTTTTTCGCCTAACACAAGCACCTCATTATCTTCGGGAGTTTTCAACACCATGCGCTTAGCAGCACAGTCTAAGTTTGCTCGATACTTTACTAACCAGTCCATGCCTAAGATCAAATTGAACTCGCCGAACGACAGTTCCATCAAATCAGCCGGGAAAACTACCCCTTGAACTTCTAAAGGCACATTCCTAAAGAGTTTATTCACCACTACGGATTGTCCTAAAGGGCTAAGTACAGCCATCTCCCTAGAAGCAATCTCTGAGTCTATGTTCAGAGTTCCCGACACAGTACTAGCAACATAAGAATGTGTTGACCCAATATCAATCAATGCAGTAAAAGACAACCCAAAAATTAGGAACGTACAGGTTAAGATGTCCGGTGCGTCGCCCTCCTCTCGATGTCTGGCTGCATAAACCAACCCAGGCTGTCTTGCATCTGTGTTCCCAGCACCTCTGCCCAGTGCTCCATGCCCTCGGCCAAAACTATTTCCTCCCCTAGGGGAGCCACGACCTCTCTGTGGTTGCTGACCTCCTCTACCAGGCTGAGCATGACTCTGACCCACTGGCCGCGCTCTGCCCAACTCCTATGGACAGTCTCTTACCTGATGATCTGTAGACCCACACCTGAAACATCCTCTATTACCTGTCCAACACTCCCCCGAATGAAATTTACCACATCGAGCACACTCGGAGGCCAACTATTAGCAACAGGTCTCGCAACATGACTCGGCCCATCCAACCTAGGCCTCTTCTAGAAACCCCCAGCAGATCCCGACGATCCAAAATTCCTTTTATTCCTACCTCTATCCCTATCTTGATTCATTTTTTAGACCGCTTCACTTCCTCGGCTATCTTAGCCTTCTCCACTAAAACAGTAAATTCTCTTTCTCGTTGCGGAGCTATCAATACTCGCAACTCGTCCCTGAGACCATCCTCAAATCGGACACATTGCTCATGGTCTGTTGCAACAATACCCGAGCATAATGGCTTAGACGTAAGAATTCCGCCTCATACTCGGCCACTGACTTATTCCCCTGAACCAAATTTAGGAATGCCTTCCGCTGAGCATCCACATAACTTGACTCAATGTATTTCCCCTGGAATGCTGACTTCAAGAAATCCAAAGTAATACGGTCAGCCACTGTACCATCCCTGACCGTGAGCCACCACTGATACGCCTCGTCCCGAAGAAGAGACACAACTCCTTTCAACTTCTCTTCCACCGTAAAGTCAAGATCATCCATGATGCGCTCAACTGCTTCTAGCCAATACTCAGCTACATTAGGAGCTACACCAGAAACACCCATAAACATTTCAGCTCCATTGGCTCGGAGTCGTTCAAACACAAATTTCTGAGCCACCAATCCCGTGCTCGCTCCAACAACTCTCTCCAAAACACGTAACATCGCCTGAGACACAGCATCGTCTCCGCCTATCTGATCCTAAAAACCCGCTTCCACAACTGGCGGTACTGGCATATCATTTTTCGACCCATGTCCTGATTCTGAAGGTTCAGACCCAACACCCTGGCCTCTACCACGGCCGCGCACAACACGTCCACGTCCCCTAGCACTCATGGCTACTGACACAACTTGATCTGATTAAGAGTTTTATGAATTAGCATTTTCTTCCACTATTTATCACCGAGCAGTCTTATGGAAATAGAATTAAAAGTAATTCTCACGAATTCATATCTATACCAAAAGGTTTCAGTCTCTAAAGTTTGAATTTCTTAGTACTAGCAATCGCAACACAACATAATTACTTCATGCAAAAATAGCCAATGATTAGGAGACTTACTGCATGGATTTGGTTCCGGTAGACTCGGGTGCCATACTCTAGAAAAAAATAAAACATATTCCTTAAATGACATTTCAAACCTGATTTTAGAAAATGTTATTGAACCCGTTCCACAGCCGAGATTTGCAATCGGGCTCTGATACCATAATTGTAACACCCCAAACCCAGTCTAGACGTCACGACCAGATTTGGTATGTCTCAGAGAAGAAAGAGAGAGAAAAAAAGAAAAAAAAACAAAATTTGTAAAAACGAATTTAGAAATTTTAGGAAAATACCGCAAGTTCGAAACTCTTCATTTTAGGTGATATTTTGGAAATAGTGGTTTGTAGTTTAAGGGGAATTTCCCGAGTTGAGTTAATCGAACATTTGTCATCTTTGTTATTACTTGAAAGAGATGGTTGTATGTTATATATATATATATTTTTTTTGAAAAACTTCATATTGACGTTGCTTAAAATAAATAATGATAGCATATCATCAAATTCCAAGTTTTAAGTTACGAAGGCCTTATTACATAACAGAATCCCAATTATAAAAAGTTTTTAGGAAAGAAACGAGTTTACGAAAAGAAACATTTCATGGCCAGCACGAGTCGCCTCGGCTCCCGGATCCACGATCTACTAATTACTGCAGGGGTCAGCGAGAGGGTGAGTCACCAAGACTCAGTGTGTAATTCCCCCATATAACACAAACGGCTCAAGCCCACAATGGCACGTTGGGCCCTAGCCCACACAATATGGCATACAAAAGATATGAGTGCAATGTAACCCAGCCCAACCTACTTTTCCATCCTCTACACGCCACCCGTACCAGCCAAAACACACTGTGGAGATTTCTACAATCAACCCTCCATCCGCTACACACCTTATATGTGATACCAAACTACTGGTGACAAAGTCACTAAATATAACATGTGGGGCCAACCCACCCGTGGTGCCAAACCACTGGTGACAATCCCTGATAACATATGTGGGGCCAACCCACTGTGGTACCAAACCACTGGGACAAGTCACAGAAATAGTATATATGTGGTACCAAACCACTGGTGGTTCCAAACCACTGAGACATAGTCACTGTATGAATTATGTGGGGCCAACCCACTTGTGGTACCAAACCACTGGTGACAGTCTTTACTTAACACTTCCCCTTTCGCATCATATCCCAAGCCCATGCATATGTTACATCATAAAATAAATGCAAACATGCTCACAAAGCAGAGTGGTGAATTATAACATACATTCATATACTCATTAATAGGACGGTATAGGCACTTACCCGGTGTCACCAACTTTACCCACAAGGGTATCACGACTGTCTACACAGTCACTTCGGCTTCCAGCCGATACAGTTAATAACATAATTTAATAATAGAGTGTGAAATTTACACACCTGATAACGCGCAATACTAAGCTTTCTACGTCGACGCTCCCACTAGCAGAGACAACGGCTATTTGCCTATTCCAGGCAGACGTTGGCTTTCTACCACAGCCCGGTGGAAAACCTCGAACCGCTGACACAACACGCCTCTTAAAGTTTGGAATGGATACTATAGGTACACTCCCCTCCTCAACCTTTGTTACTAACGCAAACGAGCAAAACTGCTTGGGACAAAACTTTAGGCAACTAGAGAAGCCTCAGCACTTCTCTTCCTAATATTTGACTTGATCAACCAAAACCGATTGTATAGGCTCTCAGCAACCTAGGATTTCCAGCACCCTGCCTCTTGGTAATCGGCCTGAACAGAGATATCGATTCACACCCCCAGATGATTCGGCTATGGTGAAAAGTAAAAACGAAACACAAAGAGGAGGGAATGAGAAATAGGTTTCGGCTTTAGAAGAAGAAATAGAGGAGAAAGATGAAACACCAAGAAGTGAGGTGAAGGTTTGGGTTATGAGGTTTAAGAGAAATAAATGAAAGAAAAGATTCGGCAGAGGGGGTGGCTTCAAGAAGTTTCGGCTAGCAAGGAAGATGGTAGAGGAGAAAGAAGGTTTCAGCTTTTAGAGAAAAGTGTAGCCAAGAGAAGAAAAAGAAGATGAAATGAAAAGGGAAGATGATGAGGAGAGTTTCGACCAAGAGTGCCTTTAGTGACTCTAACGAATAACAATGCACAAAAGAAAAGTCTAACACAACCCGAAAAGAATGAGAAGAAGTAGAGAAGAACCAAAAAGAATTCCACAAGATAAGACCTTGGATGAACTAGGGAATTTCGGCACACATCACAACTAAGTAACCCGAAAAAAAATGCTTCCCAAACCCCCTAGCCGAATTCCTCCTTCCCACAAACCCCACATTCGGCCAACCACTTCCTTTCACCCTCAAATCCCACGATTTCCTCCTTAACTCACTCCCCTTCACTCCTTTTAACAAATTTGAATAATTCAAACTCCATTACTTCCTCATGGCCACACATTCAAACTCTTTGACTCATTCAACCATCATCCTTGAAGAGTCCCTACCGAATCCACCTTCTTCCCAACCAGGTGCCAAAAATAAAGCTTCAAAGTGAGGGTTATAGGATTCGAACCTCCTCCCCCTGCTGCTACCCAGTGACGCCACTTCCCTACACCTTAAGTGGCGTCTCCTTGCCACTTCACCACACCACTTCTTGTGTCACCCAACACAAGTAATTACCCTTAAGGCCTGCCTCAGCTAGCTTTCCCCTAAAGTGCCTAAAAACAAAATTTTTGCCAAGGCCCTGACTTAACCCCAAGCCTACCCAGAACCCCCAAACACACCAAATTAACATGCAGAACAAACAAAACACACAAAAACACATAAAATGTAGAACCCTTAATTCTAGGATGTTACAACGGGCGTGTCGCACTCCCGTGTGACTTAGTTTCAACCACGACTTCTGGGCACGGGCGTGTCGCACGCCTATGTCATTCACTCAGTATTGCCCACGGTCTTAAGGCACACTCGTGTATCGCACCCCATGTTCTTTAGTCAGTTTCGACCACGGCCGAATCGCACGGCCGTGACATTTATCGCAGGCTTTATTTTGGGGAAATTTTCGTCCTGTGTCTGCACGGTCTCTGCCACGCCAATGTGCCTCCTCGTGGTGTCCATACAGCCACGGCCACACCCTTGTGCAAGGCCGTGTGGTAGGGAACTTGCGCCTATTAATTTGGTTAGTTTTTAGTTAGGCTAAAATTCGAAAATATGGACATTAATAGGGTTAGTGCTCGGGTTGCCTCCCGAGGAGCGCTTGCTTAAAGTCCTAAGTTAGACTTACCTTTCATTCGCATAATCATGGTGGTTCAAGGAGTTGAAACTCCTCATTCCTGCTATCAATTTTGTGAAAATAAGGTTTTAGACGAGTACTATTTAACTTGAAGGTGCCAAATTTGGAATGAGTTACCTCGACTGTACCGTATGAGAAAGTATTATGTACCGTGAAAAGGGTTGTTCCATTAGGTTCAGAAGTGGGAACACGAGGATCTGCATTATCCATTAGAACTCGATCTCCAACCTTAATTTGACTCGTTTAATTTCTAGGCTCGTCATGGTTCTGCTTCGGTTCATCGTGTACTTTTAAGTTCTCCTTAGACTGTGTTCGCCATTCATCTAGTTCCTCGATCTGGAGCTTTCGTTCCTCATGAACAGTTCTGTTCTCAGTATGAGAGCTAGACCATGGCTCTGTCATCTTTTTCCAAGGAATTTCCTGCAAAGAAGATTTAACATTAAGTTCACTTATATTAACAGGACTTGTATCATCTTGATCACTAGATATTCTGACAAAATCACCTGCTTGGAGTTTAATCATGTCATCACCTACACGAAGTATTAATTCCCTTGTACCAACATCAATAATGGTCCTAGCAGTTGCTAAAAAGGGTCATCCTGAAATTAAAGGAACGTCACTATCCTCATCCATGTCTAAAACAACAAAGTCTACTGGGAATATGAATTTATCAATTTTGACTAGCACATCTTCAATTATACCCCTAGGAAATCTAATGGTTTTATCAGCCAATTGAATGCTCATCCTAGTTTGTTTGGGTTTCCCAAGATCTAGCTGTTTAAACATTTTATAAGGTATAACATTGATACTTTCCCCTAAATCAGCTAAAGCGTTATTAACAGATAAATCACCAATTAAGCAAGGAATAGTAAAACTCCCTGGATCTTTTAATTTGCGGGGTAGTTTATTCTGTAAAATTGCTGAGCAAACTACATTTAGCTACACATGCGACGCATCGTCTAACTTCCGTTTGTTTTCCAAAATCTCTTTTAAAATTTTTATTGAATTGGGCATCTGCGAAAGAGCTTCAATAAACGGTAAGTTAATATGTAATTTCTTTAAAAGTTTAAGAAATTTACCGAATTGTTCATCTGTACGGTCTTTTTTTGTCGCATTGGGGTATGGCACACGAGGTTTGTATTCTTTACTTACCAGTTTTGGTTTATTATGGCTTTCCTCCACTTTACCTTTATCTACCATGTTTTCTTACCTCGGTTTTGGTGCGTCTAACCCTTCACTATCGTGAGCAGTAATGGCATGAAGTTGCTCTTTTGGGTTAGTTTCAGTGTTGCTTGGCAGCCTGCCTTGTGGTCGTTCAGAGATCAGCTTAGCAAGCTGACCTATTTGGTTTTCGAGCCCTTGAATCGATGCCTGTTGGTTTTTAAGTGTTTTTTTGGTGTTTTGAAAGCAGTTTTCTGACACCGAGATGAATTTTGTTAGCATCTCTTCAAGGTTTGGCTTCTTCTCCTGTGGGTAGGGTTGTTGTTGAAAGCCTGGAGGGGGTTGTTGTCTCTGATTTCCTTGACCACCCCATGAGAAGTTTGGGTGGTTCCTCCAACCTGGATTGTAAGTGTTACTATAGGGATTATTCTGAGGTCTAGAATTATTACCCATATAGTTCATCTGTTCGCTTTCTATGCCAGGGTTGTAGGATGGATATTCTGTATTGCCCATTCCTCCTCCATTCGTATCGCACTGCATCACTGGATGTACCTGCGAAGAACCACACAAACCATCAATCTTTTTATTTAAAAGCTCTACCTGGTTTGATAGCATGGTGACTGGGTCGAGGTTGAAAACACTGGCTGCCTTTGTTGGCTTCATCCTCATAACTTGCCACTGATAGTTATTCAGTGACATCTCTTCAATGAATTCGTAAGCAGCCTCAGGTGTTTTGTTGTTTAGTGTACCGCCGGCGGTTGCATCAATCAGTTGCCTAGTTTAGGGGTTCACACCATTGTAAAAGGTTTGAACATGTAGCCATAATGGTAACCCATGGTGAGGGCATCTTCTCAGTAGATCCTTGTATCTCTCCCATGCATCGTAAAGTGTTTTTAAATCCATCTGCACAAAAGAAGAGATATCATTCCTCAACTTAGTCGTTTTAGCCGGCGGAAAATATTTAAGCAAAAATTTTTCGGTCATTTGTTCCCATGTAGTGATTGATCCTCGTGGTAACGAGTTCAACCACTATTTAGCTTTGTTCCTCAACGAGAAGGGAAACAACCGAAGGTGAATGGCATCGTCAGAAATGCCATTTATTTTGAAAGTATCGCAGAATTCCAGAAAATTTGCCAAGTGGTTGTTTGGATCCTCATCCTACAAACCATCAAACTGAAAAAACTGCTGAATCATCTGAATAGTGTTAGGTTTCAGTTCAAAATTATTTGCAGCAACAGCAGGTCTATCAAAACTTGATTCAGTTCCTGTTAAAGTAGGCTTAGCGTAATCATACATAGTTCGAGGAGCAGGATTCTGATTTATTGGATTTGCAGCGACCACAGGAGGTAGCGGATTATTCTAGGGATCAGCCATCTCCTCGGTATTAGTGATATCATTCTCTTGCTCTTCTTGTATGCATTGTAAGCTTCACCTTATCTCTCTTCGGTTTCTGTGAGCTGTACTCTCAATCTCACTGTCGTGAAGTAAAGGTCCTGATGGGTTTCTTCTAGTCATAAACTAGAGACACCTGTCAGAAGCAAAGAAAGAGAAAAAATTAATAAAAATAAAAATAAATTGCAATAAAATAAAAATGGATAAAGTAATAAAAATTTAGTGTTCCTAATATCTTGGTCCACGGCAACGGGGCCAAAAACTTGATGTGTCTCTAACTAACTATGATTACAATAAAGGCAAGCGCACATATCGTTTAATAGTATAGTTATGGTAAGACCGGAAATATCGTATCCACAAGGACCAAGAGTACTAGTAATTACTATCTTCCTATTATCTAGCCTAAGAATTGGAGTGATTTCTTTTAAACTAAAACTAATTAAAAGCACGACAAAGAATGAATAGGGAAAATACTTTTAGACAACTTTATGAAAAGGCAATACCCAAGGAAGAATTCACCTAGACTTCACTTATTACTTCTGATTCATACGATTTATTCACTTGACTTAATCCGTAGAAATCCCTAAATTATGTTAATATCTCTTTCAAGACTAAAAACAACTGACTCTAGGTTGATTAATTGAAATCTCTTTCTAATTAAAACCCCTATCGTCGCATTAACTCGATCTATGGATTCCCTTATTAGATTTGACTCTAATCCAGGTAGATTTATGTCGCCTATTTCTAAGGTTGCAATTAACTCCGCTTAATTGTGTTGATCTACTCTTAAACAGGACTTTTGCTCCTCTGAATAAGCACATTCGACTTGAATCAATAACCTGAATTATCAAAAAAATAAGAACTCACAATTAAGAATAAGAACAAGTATTTATCTTATAAATCAAATAGTAATAAGATCCGTCTTAGGTTTCATCCCCTTAGGTATTTAAGGGATTTAGTTCATACTGATAGAGGGAAACATCTTAAAATAAGGAAAACAATAAAACATAAGAAAACCCAAAAACTTCAAGAGAAATTGATTGGAGATCTTCAGTCTTGATGGAAATCCTTCTTCCGAGCTGCTCCCGATGGCCGTCTTCGAGTATTTTCTGCCTTCTACTCTGCGTGTTCCTTTAGGTACTCCCTTAAGGTGTTTATATAGGCTTTGGAGCACCTTTCTTGGCCCACAAGTAGCCTTTTCGGAATAGAATTAGACTTGGGTTCGGTAGGGACACGCCCGTGTGACACGTCCGTGTACGATAGCTTAGGTCGTGTTCGATTCTGCTCGTCACACACGACCGTGTACTCTGCCTATGTACGATAGTCCAGGCCGTGTTCGCTTCTGCTCATCACACATGGCCGTGTGGTCTTCCCGTGTGAGATAGTCCAGGCCGTGTTAATTTTTGAGGTAGGCCCATTTTGTCCCTTTTTGGACCGTTTCTCATTCTTTTCGACTCCCTAAGCTCTCTTGAGTGTAAAACATGAAATGAAATGATTAGGAGCATCAAATTCATCAAATCTAATGAAAATTCATCCAAAAACAAGCCAAGCATGGTGTCAAAATATGTATAAATTATGGTTTATCAAAAGGCTCAAATGATCCAAAGAAAGTGTGCCTCTATCATATTAGAGTCTTATACCTCCTAGGATTACGCCTGAAGAAAGTTACTATGTAACACCCCTAAACCCGTATCTGTCATCAAAACAGGGTTACGGAGCATTAGAATCAAGTCGGGACTTAATCGGAAACTCTAAGAATTTTTTGCGAAATTACAAAAATTTTCTAAGTTACAGGGCTCACACGCCCGTGTGGTCCAAGGGACAGGCCCGTGTGACCCTGGGACACGCCCGTGCTACAGGCCGTGTTCGACCCCGTGTAACTCTCTGACTTATGCACACGGCCATGCCACACGCCCGTGTGCTAGGCCGTGTGGTTAATTAAATTCTTACAAAACTAGGTGCAGTTTCACATGGCCAAGACACCCACCCGTGTTCTAGGCCGTGTAGCACACACGGCTGAGACACACGCCCGTGTCTCTTCCCGTGTGCTCAATTCTGAGCATTCTGTTTTCTCAATTTTTAAGGTGTAGGGGACACACAGCCTAACCACACGCCCATGTACCAGGTCGTGTGTCACACACGGTTTAGAGACACGCCCGTGTGTCTTCCCGTGTGGACAAAATAAAGTCATTTCTAGCTTCATTTTCTCACCCAAAATCACACCAATGACCTGCACTTAAAGCTCACATCCAATACCAACCAATTCAAGCATTCAAATTAAGCAAATTTCCATCATTCAACAAGGCATATCATTACATGCATACATGTTTATAATCTTACCTTGGTATATTTCATATGATAGGCATAATTTGAACAATCATTTAACATGTATATAGCTACCATAGTATGACATTACAAGTATGTCAAAAACAACCATTACTAGCCATTCCAATGGATAGATTACAAACCACATATTTAAGCCATCTATGGCCAAGTTAGCCTATACATGCCATTATACCAAAATGATTTTACTATATATACCCAAAATAAGTTAGTGGATAGTATGATGATGCTCCAATGATCTCCAACCTTCGCGAGCTTCCGAGCACTATAAAATAAGGGAAAATAAAACGAAGTAAGCATTACATGCTTAGTAAGTTCTTATAACGGAAACTAAACTTACCAAACCCGTTTATTAAATCTAAGCATACAATATCATGTTTTCCATCAACTTGGCAAAATTGCCTAAACACATACATTCAATCAAACATGTTAGTCACAAAATCTTCATATCAATCAAGTAAATATAGATGAGTTCTTCATACTATTTTCCTTCAAGACATCATTCATTTCATTCCATAATTCTCTTATCATGCCAAGAGGTTTTGTGTCCATTGAATCATTGAAATTTCGATGGATACTCAAGTGGTACACTCAAGGTGTACGATTCAATAACCCATCAATTCTTTTTCTAAAGTACCCATTAGGGCACTTAATCGAGGAAAGCACTCTCGAGTTACATATCGTATAACAGGATTACCAGTCCAGGCTAAATCCTTTATAAAACGTATGCTCAGAAGAGTTCAATTAGGATTACCAGTCCAGGCTAAATCCTAATTGTAACATATACTCGAGAGGTATTATATCAGGATTACCAATCCAGGCTAAATCCTTTACATAATGAGGTCACTAGGATTACTCGTCCGAACTAAATCCCATCAGCAACAAATGCTGGACCTTATTCATTTCGGGAAAGCACTTATACTCATCAGAATTCAATATACAAACAGAACTTACCCATTTTTCACCATTACAAGCACGTTTTCAATTTTTCATTATAGCAATCAAATAATTCACATCCATATAAGTCACATTACATACAAACACAACATTCTATTAATCATATTTACATGTTCGATTAAGTTACACGAACTTACCTCGACACTTGTTCGTGTGTAAAATCTACTAATCTGAAACCTATTCTTTTCCTCGATCTAACCTCGAATTTGTATTGTATAAATCTATATAAATAACTTTAATAATCAATTTCATACATTTCATATTCATTTGGACTCAATTTACGTCCCTAGGCTCGGAAAATAAAATTTATGCAATTTACTCCCTATTCCAAGCCGAATCAAAATTTCAAAGTAGAATTTACAGACATATTTTCTATAAATTTCAGAATTTTTCATCAATTTTCACAACTTTACATTTTAGTCCCTAAATCATGTTTTCATCAAAAATCACTTTGTAAAAGTTGTTCATCTATCAACAACCTTTATTTTTTCTACCATAAATTTCTAATTTCCAGCATATACATCCATGAACTAATTTCCATACTTTGATAACTCTTCAAATTGATCCCCCAAATAGATAGATTAAGTTATCCCGGTTTTAAAAATACTAAAAATGGGACAAGGAAACTTACCCAATAAAGCCATGAAAGTTTCTTCTCTCTCTCCTAGGGTTTCCATGTATTTTTGGGGAAGAAGATGAGAAAATAAGATGATATTTTCTTTTCCATCTTTTAATTAATTAAATTATTTGAAATTCCAATTTAGTCCTTGCCCTTTTTCTAAATTTCCATGGATGAGTCACTAAAATATCTACATACTTTTCTTTAATGGTCTAATTACCATATAAGGACCTCAATTTTTGAATTCCATAACTATCTAATCCTTCTAGCTACTAGAATTCAACTTTTGCATTTTATGCGATTTAGTCCTTCTCGTAATTAAGCACTTAATCGATAGAATTTTCTTATCGAATTTTCACAGAACATTTCTAACATATTACGAACCATGTAATAAAATAAGAATTAATTTTATTTTCGGATCGAATTTGTGGTCCCAAACTATTGCTTCGATTTCACGTAAAAATGGGTTGTTACATACTAAGTCATTTCTAAAGACTTAAACCTTCATACATGTCTATTTCTAAAGAAATCAAATTTTCAAGGCAAATCCTCATAAGACTAAGATCATACAAGCATTCTATAACTCAAGATAACATACGAATAACTTAGATAAAATAAAAAATCATGCCTGCATTTGAACATACTTATGAAATAAAATTATTTCTGAATATTCATTTATTTCAACATACCTAGGTAAAAAGATTGAAACATATTTCAAAATTCATGGGAAATGCCTTACCCCCCTTTAAAAAGAAGCAATGTCCTCATTTGAAAATAAAGTAATGATTGAAATCTGAACACCAAGTAGGGTTGCAAGAAAAGAGAGTCATAAAGACTGCTTAAGTACCAAGTCTTTCTCACAATCAAATCCTAGACATTCTCATTCCCATTAGCACATCACTTTAATTTCTTTCTATTGAAGAGGCATTGAGCTTATTTTATTCATGCTTTCTATTTTATTATCTGAAAGCAAAAATTCTAACTGGGAAATAAAAATAAACACTTAAAAATAAATTAAAACTAAAGATAAGAAATTCCCCCCTTTTATTTATTTGACTTATCCTCATTATCTTCCTCCTTTGATGCTTCGTCCTCGCTTTCTTTATCATCTTCCATCCATGAATCAAAGATATAATCTGGGAACTCAGGAAAAAATTAGTTAGAGATGCTTTTAAAAGTATTTCTTATAGAATCATCTCTAACTTTTGCATATTTTCAATAAGCCTGTTGTTGGTTATGCATAAATTTCATCATATCCATCTTAGTTCATAATTCTGATTTCTTCACAGTGTTTGAATAAATGGGCATTGGATTAGTCAATTCCAGATCAATACTTGGTTCAACCGGCTCATCAGCATTTGTTTAGCAGCCCGATTTTGGGTCTAGTCAGAACAGTGGTTTCGAGGCCAAAAATCTGACGTAAGAAAATTTATTTTCTATTATATTTTTATGGTCAGCAATTTCACGAAATGGTTTCGTGAAAATATCGTTCGAAAATTTTGACGTTTGGGCACTCAATTTAGTCAAAATGACTAAATCGTAAAAAGTGCAAAACTTGAGTTCTAGAAGCTAGAGGTGTCTAATTGCTATGAAATTTTAAATTGGAGGTCCTTGAATGGTAATTAGACCATTGGTTAAGTTGATGGACAAAAATGGACATGGTTTGGTATATTTCTAAAGTTTTTCATTAAGGGCAATTTGGTCATTTAGTAATTAAAATGAATTAAAAACAAAATTAAAAGCCAATTTTTGTCCATCTTCAACCCCATGGCCAAATTTCACAAGGGGAAACCATGGCTAGGGCTTTTTAAGATTCCAAGCTCGATTGTAAGTCCGTTTCTAGCCTCGTTTTTAATGATTTTTACGTTTTTCAAATCCTAAGAACAAGATCTATCTATTTCTACCACTAATATGAAGGGATATCAATGTTTAAAATTTTACCCATGTTGAATATTTGTGTATTTTGATGTTTGATGGTAGAAAAGGAATGTTAGTTGTTTGTTAAGCGACTTTTGCTAAGTGATTTTCGGTGAAAATGTCAAAAAGGACTAAATTGTAAAAGTTATAAAATGAGTAGTAAAAATGTGTTTTAATGGAAATTGTGGCCTGCTATAGTTATGAAAATGGTTCAGCTAGGCTTGTTTATTAAATAAATTGAATAGATTTCATTTTACGAGCCTGGGGGCAAAAATGTAAATATGTCAAAGTTTGGGGGCAAAAATGTAATTTTTCCATAATATGATTTTTGGACTGAATTGAATAAGGTGAATAATAAATGAGTGAAATGTGATGTTATAGATCAAGAAAAACAAGGCTCTGACCTAGAACGGAGGAAAAATGAGTAATTGACGATTAAGTCTTTTTGCCATTTTGATGCCGAGGTAAGTTCGTATGTAAATAATGCATTGTTTTATTTATGTTTTAAATGCTTTAATATTGTATGAATTATGATTGACTCCTTGAACGTAATCGACAAAGTTCGACAAGCGAGAAAATCCTGGTTTAACCTGAAGAATAGTTAGGATACAAATGTCATGACATTAGGGTTATTTGAGTTTACGTGTAAGACCATATCCGGGATATGGCATCGATATGAGATTTCGTGTAAGACCATATCCGGGATATGGCATCAATATGATTTTTTGTAAGACCATAGCTGGAATATTGGCATCTATATGAGATTCCATGTAAGACCATATATGGGATATGGCATTGGTATGGTACTATGTGCGCGAGATTCCCGAGTATCCTTTAGTATTCCAAGTGGTTCAATGGGAAAATTCAACGATTATGTCAAAGACAAAGATGAATATAAGATTATGTTGAAACGGTACAAGTATGTACGTAAGGTTTATAATCAATGATTTCACGATATTGTGAGTTTATGTTCACTATGGGGATTACTTTGTGATGATCTTGTGATTATTGTTCTATACTTGTGATGTATGAAATACGTGGTAAATTTGATTGACGATTATGTGATTGGCCTTTGGACTAAATTGAGTTACTATATAGTATGCTTATTTCACATAAATTGTGATTTATCACAACTGAGAAAAAGGGAAGATTGGCATAAATTCCTATTAAAATGAAAGATGTAAGAGTATATGCTTGAAATGTAAATGCTCATAATTAATGTGTATGTTTTATGGAAGGCTTGGAATGGTCTGTTGATTGTGGAAAATGATATGTTATTTTTATGATTGAGTAAGATGTGTTCATTAAGTGTAAAGTCATTTATTTTGACTTAAGTTATGTTACTCATATGATTGAGTAAGTTATGGTCATGAAGTTTAATGACATTTATGTTAATTTATGTCATGTTATTCATATGACAATGTATAATTAATGATGTTTATTATTTGCATATGAACTTACTAAGCTATATAGCTTACCCCTTTCCTTTCCCATGTTTTAGAGTGCAGTCAAGCTAGGTCGGGTTGGAGATCGCTGGAGATTCTATCACACTATCAAGCCATCACTACGGGTATTGATGAATTCAAGTATTTTGAGTCTATGGCATGTATAGAGACTAGGTTAATTTTTTGTATGTGTCATTATTAAATTGGTCATATGTGCTGGCTTGTAGTTATTAATGCTTCATCTTATACATAGCCATGATTGATGGCTTATGCTGATTATAAGTTCATTCATATGTTAATGTCCTCTTGTGGATGTGAAATTAGTATGTTCCTTGTAACATCCTAAAATTTGGAATTTTATGTGCTGCATTGTTTTTGGAGTTAAGCTAGTTAAATTATTAATTGTGTATATCTAGGAGGTGAAACACCCCAAACCCGGCCCACGAGCTTTGACCAGATTTGGTATGTTCCTCAAGTAAACCGGTTCAAAATTCTTTTGTTCTTAGGAAAACTTGTGTGATTTTAAGAAAAATATTGTTTTGGGTTGGGCTTGTGTTGAAAACAAAGTTCGTTTTATATTGAAATTCCTTTTATCTTAAGTGACAAAATATTTAGGGTTTAGTTTAAAAGAAATTTTAATTAAATTTTAATAGATAAAATTCATAATCATAATAAATAAAAATAAGTGTAAAGTAATTCAACTATGGCCTTATGGCCTTATTACATCAAATAATTCCCAAAATAATTCAAAGTACTAAAATAAATTCAAGAGTCCTCAAAATATAAACTTCATGTTGAGCATGGCCACCACAAGTTCGCCGTCCCGGCCCATCACCGTTTATCACCTAAAAAAAGTTCTCAACGGGGGTGAGTCAACAGACTCAATGTGTAACCAACACTAACATTCAATAGATCAGAGCATACATGTTCATATCAAACACTTATTCATACAATAGATATCAATGATGATGCAACCTGAACCCAAAACCTAGATGCCATCCGCTACACATCCCCGTACCAACTCGCGCACAAGTGGGGACTACTAAGTCGACCCTCCATCCGCTACACACCTTCGAAGGCGTCATTTGCAAATGACGTGCTCATCGCCATATATAAAATTTGTGGCACAGCCACCAGATATAGTTGTGTCAAAAGACACCAGATTGAGATAATGTAACCAAGTTACCACATTCGATAATGTGACCGAAGTCACCACATTCGATGATAGTGAGACCGTAGTCATCACATTCACTTCCCCTTTTCATATATCCCGAATGACCCATATTATTCATATCATGCATATCATACTTAAATTCACATTCTTATAAATTTTCACATGTTATAAATAACATATTTCATAATCCTAGTGGAAGTAGGAAACATACCTGAGTACTTTGTACCATATTATGGTACCTTAGCCACATTCTTATAAACATGCATATATTACATATTACCATCAATCTTGTTAAAAGTTAGTGTGGGGTACACACCTGATTCGCTTAAAATTTCCTTGAGATCCCGAAAAGCTTGATCTAATGCTTAGATCCTTAATTCCTTGTTGCCGATTGGAACACCAACAAATCCCAAAACTGTTCCTTGTTTCACTAGGAATGTCAAAATCCCTTAATCTTAGAAATCCCGAATACTTCTCCTTTTAGTCGACTACTCTGATAATCCCGAAAGGTCCTTTGAAGAAATCGATAGCACCTATGCTTGAAGCCCTTCCAAGATTCGGCTTTTGATGGATTGGAAAGAAAAGAAAAGGAAGAATAAAGATGGAGGATTTGGCTAGAACACAAGGTATTTGGCTTGGCAAAAATAAAAGAAGAAGAAGATTTGGTGAAGAGAATTCACAGCAGAAAGGAGGAAGCACAAATTGATGAGTAGCCCTCCTTCCTTCCTTTTAAACCGAAATTATCATCTAAGGAGTCCCTTACTTGGCCACCACTCCTCTATCTGATAACTTTATCCTTTAATTATCACTTAAAATAAAAGATAATTCAAAGAACTATCCTTACTTAGCCGAAATTATTAAACTCAAAGTCCCTTACTTGGCCATCACTTCTCCCTTATTTTCCTCTTTATTTCTTTATTCAAATTAAAAGAATTTAATCCAACAATTATCTCTTGAAAATAATGATAAATAAATCCTTTATTTATCCACTATTTATAAAAGAATAAAAGCTCCCACTTTATAGCCATTTGCCGTCCACTCATCTTCTGGAAGCAAAAATAAAATTTCTTTTATTTGCTTCCCATGTGACTCGAACTTAGGCCCATTCCTCTTGCATATGGCACCATTTCCATAGGCCCTAAGTGGCATCTTCGCACTCACTTTTCCAAGCCTGTTTTTGTGTCAAATTTCACAAACTTTTTCTTTTTAAGGCCACCTTGCCTTAATTTCCCCTTTTAAACCTTAAAACTCGTCATTTCTAGGTCATTTCTAAGTTTCAAAATTTTTGATCGGCTCAGTAAACTTGACATTTCCTTACATTTCCATGACATTTCTTACAAGACATTTCCTTACATTTCCAAGGTTCTAAAAATGTTCACTTTCCTCTTTTAAACTTAACATTTCCATACATTTCGTGTTTCCAAAAGTGTTCAAAATATATTCATAACACATAAGATATGTCATTTCGCATAATTAAACCAAAAATGCATAGGCCCTTTTCAGTGATGTTACAGCTTCTACCCTCCTTAAAAATAATTTCATCCTCGAAATTACTTACTAATAATCGTGGCAATCCTTCTCACCGCACTATGCTTATGTCTGTGCACTCGATCTTAATAGAACCATCATACTTTCTAGGCACGCCTTCTAAGTTCATGTCCCTTAGAACTCATTTCTAACGTCGCGATTTAATCCGAGCAAAGAGTTTTATGCATCGTAATTTTTGTTCACCGATTATTCGCGAACACTTTTATGAAAAGAGATGTTTAGAAGTAGTTCTTTCGATCAACCAAAGTTTCTAGTTCAAGTTCACTACTCTAACTCAGTGGAGTCACATTCACATTCATAAGCAGAGACACATTCATTTTTCCAAGAAGTCACATTCATTCACAACATCATTCACTACACTTTTATGGCCATTCCATCCATTTCCTACCTGGGTGGGTTTCGCCATTTTCCCTACAAGGGTATTTTGGTAATAAGTCGAGGTCAATTCGAAAATATTTTTAAATTAGAGGTATTTCAAAATTTACAAAATCTCCGGGTTATTTTATTTTCCAAATCGAGGTGTTGCAAAAATTTTTAAATCGACGTTATTTCTGTAATTTTGAAGTCATGGCGATCCAGTAAATTTTCCAAATCAGGTATCTTGTTATTTGTAAAATAGAAGTTTTTGATATCTTTGTAAAGTAGAAATATTTTAACAAAAGTCGAGGGTATTTTTTTGAAAATATTAAAACTAAGGGTATTTTAATAATTTACAATACAGTGGCATTTTTGTAATTTTGTAAATCAAAAATTTTTCGAAAGAATTTTGTAAAAATAGTTCTCACAAATTAAAAAGGTAATTTTAAGAGTTTTAAAACTAGGGTTCATAAAAAAACACGGCTAGTTCCTTTCGGGTTTTAATCATTGTGTTTAGCCTATGACCGAGTCCTCTTGGTTAGGGTGAACCGAAGCTACGCACTGTAGGATTCCAAAGCAAGAGGAGGTGAGTCACTAGGATCGCTAAGTACTGTGCTCTTCCGGATCCAATCCTAGACATGCGCATAATGGTTACCACACCCTAACTCGACGCCTTACTCATAGGTTTGTTTAATGGTCCTTAAGTCTTATGCAATAGTTGGGGTAGACTAGTCCTAGGGTTCAAGTACCTATCATGCTATTCTACGCTCCATTCCACTTCTACCCTTCTACAAATCATAATATAAATCACATAATAGATAGGGTACTTACCTGGTGGATCATGGTCGGAGACTTAGGTGCCATGCCGTAAAACCTACTCATCTTCAAAAATACTTTCATAAAACTCATTTGGGCTCAATTTGAAAAAGTTTTGGGCCTTAGCCCACAATGCCGAGAGTTTAAAACTTGGCTCGATACTAAATCGAAACACCCCAAACCCTACCCACGAGCTTTGACCGATTTGGTATGTTCCTCAAGTAAACCTGTTCAAAATTCTTTTGTTCTTAGGAAAACTTGTGTGATTTTAAGAAAAATATTGTTTTGGGTTGGGCTTGTGTTGAAAATGTGTTCGTTTTATATTGAAATTCCTTTTATCTTAAGTGACAAAATATTTAGGGTTTAGTTTAAAAGAAATTTTAATTAAATTTTAATAGATAAAATTCATAATCATAATAAATAAAAATAAGTGTAAAGTAATTCAACTATGGCCTTATGGCCTTATTACATCAAATAATTCCCAAAATAATTCAAAGTACTAAAATAAATTCAAGAGTCCTCAAAAATATAAACTTCATGTTGAGCATGGCCACCACAAGTTCTGCCGTCCCGGTCCATCACTGTTTATCACCTAAAAAAAATGTTCCCCAACGGGGTGAGTCAACAGACTCAATGTGTAACCAACACTAACATTCAATAGATCAGGCATACATGTTCATATCAAACACTTATTCATACAACTGATATCAATGATGATGCAACCCAACCCAAAACCTAGATGCCATCCGCTACACATCCCCGCACTCAACCCGCACACCGTGGGGACTACTAAGTCGACCCTCCATCCGCTACACACCTTCGGCGCGCCGCCGCAATCGACGTGCTCATCTCCCATATAAAATTTGTGGCATAGCCACAGATATAGTTGTGTCAAAAGACACCAGATTCGAGATAATGTAACCGGTTACCACATTCGGATAATGTGACCAAGTCACCACATTCGATAGTGAGTCCGTAGTCATCACATTCACTTCCCCTTTTCATATATCCCGAATGACCCATATTACTCATATCATGCATATCATACTTAAATTCACATTCTTATAAATTTTCACATGTTATAAATAACATATTTCATAATCCTAGTGGAAGTAGGAAACATACCTGAGTACTTTGTACCATATTATGGTACCTTAGCCACATTCTTATAAACATGCATATATTACATATTACCATCAATCTTATTAAAAGTTAGTGTGGGGTACACACCTGATTCGCTTAAAATTTCCTTGAAATCCCGAAAAGCTTGATCTAATGCTTAGATCCTTAATTCCTTGTTGCCGATTGGAACACCAACAAATTCCGAAACTGTTCCTTGTTTCACTAGGAATGTCAAAATCCCTTAATCTTAGAAATCCCGAATACTTCTCCTTTTAGTCGACTACTCTGATAATCCCGAAAGGTCCTTTGAGGAAATCAATAGCACCTATGCTTGAAGCCCTTCCAAGATTCGGCTTTTGATGGATTGGAAAGAAAAGAAAAGAAAGAATAAAGATGGAGGATTCAGCTAGAACAAAAGGTATTTCGACTTGGCAAAAATAAAAGAAGAAGAAGATTTGGTGAAGAGAATTCGGCAGAGAAAGGAGGAAGCACAAATTGATGAGTAGCCCTCCTTCCTTCCTTTTAAACCGAAATTATCATCTAAGGAGTCCCTTACTTGGCCACCACTCCTCTATCTGATAACTTTATCCTTTAATTATCACTTAAAATAAAAGATAATTCAGCAACTATCCTTACTTAGCCGAAATTATTATACTCAAAGTCCCTTACTTGGCCATCACTTCTCACTTATTTTCCTCTTTATTTCTTTATTCAAATTAAAAGAATTTAATCCAACAATTATCTCTTGAAAATAATGATAAATAAATCCCTTATTTATCCACTATTTATAAAAGAATAAAAGCTCCTACTTTATAGCCATTTGTCAGTCCACCTCGGTCTTCCGGAAGCAAAAATAAAATTTCTTTTATTTGCTTCCCATGTGACTTCGAACTTAGGCCCATTCCTCTTGCATATGGCACCATTTCTATAGGCCCTAAGTGGCATCTTCTGCACCACTTTTCCAAGCCTGCTTGTGTGTCAAATTTCACAAACTTTTTCTTTTAAGGCCACCTTGCCTTAATTTCCCTTTAAACCTTAAAACTCGTCATTTCTAGGTCATTTCTAAGTTTCCAAAATTTTCGACTACTCAGTAAACTTGACATTTCCTTACATTTCCATGACATTTCCTTACAAGACATTTCCTTACATTTCCAAGGTTCTAAAAATGTTCACTTTCCTCTTTTAAACTTAACATTTCCATACATTTGTGTGTTTCCAAAAGTGTTCAAAATATATTCATAACACATAAGATATGTCATTTCGCACAATTAAACCAAAAATGCATAGGCCCTTTTCAGGATGTTACAGGAGGTCCTGAGAAGACTCGGGGTTCATTTGGACCTAGTGAAAATTTTTGGCAATTAGTACTTTAAGGAGATGGAGTAAGTGACCTTAAAGCATATGGAAATAATTGAGTAAGTAGCTAGCATAAATGAACAATTGATAAGAAGGATATGGCGCCATATGTAGTACCTTGAGGGAAGAGGTTTAAATCCCTTTGTGTGCATATTTGACTTTTATTTTTGCATTTCTTCCTTAAAGTGTCGGCCAAGGAGTATTTATGGCAAGTTTGACTTCATTATTTTGGTAAGGTGGCTATCTGAATAAGGCAAGGTTGAAGTTGGGGAGAGGAATCAAGGGAAATAGGAAAGAATGGGGGATGTTTTGGAAAGCTTGGGTGACCAAACTCTTATCCTAGGGGGGATGCATGTGGACGGTTTTGGGGAGAATAGGTAGCTGAATTTTTTTAAGTTGGCATTTGGTAAAGACTTAGTAGTGTTTTGGCAAAAATTCCCTTTGGCAACTTTGTGTCATTTCTCCCAATTTGCAACTCTCCTTGCCGAAACATATTAGCACAATAGTGCATTGTTTTTCTCTTTTGTTTGGTCACATACTCATTTTCTTTCCACCTTCCTTGATAGTCGAATTCTCCTTTGCCTTTTGATTGAATTTTTGTGCTTGTTAGGCCAAAACCTTCTCTTTGCACTATTAGGTATTCTCCAAATTTCATTCTACCTTGTGCCGAAATTACAAGCCACTAAAGAACATATTTTCTTCCTCTTTCTTCTTGTTGCCGAAAGTATTCAACCTTTGTGACCAAATCATCTTTTTATCATCTTTGGAGAAATCAAACTAGTTTACACCTTTTTTCTCCCTTTCTCTTCTTTTAATCACCTTTCAATTCTTCTTCCATTTCTTAAAAATAAAACTCCATCTTGATCAAAACTTTTCTTTCATTCATTTCCTCCATAACCGAATCTAATAGAAAATTAACCTCCACTACTTCTTTTTCCTTCATGTTTGAACATTATCTTTTGACAAATCGGTAAGTAATATTTTCTTCTCAATTTCTTTTCTATGGCCGAATGTATGTTTTTGTCTTGGGATGATTCTATTAATCGGAATCATCATTCCCTTTTTCTCTCACAACATGATCATTTTTCCTTTGGTAGAATCTTAGGGAGGCCAACATCACTCTAAGTCTTAAGTCGAACCATTTAACATCGAATTCAATATCGTACGGTAAGAAATCGTTATGGATTATTGATAGTAACCAATAAGCCGATTGATGATCTAAGGAGTAATAAATTGTTGACTTTATGTTTTAGGAATAAATCGCTTGATCCATCCAATTTTTGATCATTCGAGATTATCGTAAGCGATCTTCACCCTTTTTGACAAATCCGCATTTATCATAATACTAATCGATGGAGGCTTGTGGTAACGATTCAAAAGGGAAGCCGAGTGGAGATCTAAAAGGAGCAAAGTTAGCGATCCCTACTCCTAAATTCAAACGAAGGGCTATTTCGGGTGATTCGAGACTTTCTTCCGGGTTGTGGACCCACATCCTGGTGGAGAATCAACTATTTGAGGTTGTTCGCAATTGTGAGGCATCAACGATTCGGGACTTTCCACCGGGTTGTGGACCGTCAACCCGGGAAAATTGACAAATCGTAGTTGTTCCTGACTCCGAGGGTAATTGTTAGATAGTTTGTTTTTAAATAGATTTATTAAATTGCGTATGTCGACTAATCAAACGTTATAAAATTTTAGGTGTCAACAATCGAGAAAGCGAAAGTGCTAATCTGAATCGTGTGTAATCTCACACCGTATTTCATGGGTTAGATATTTTAAAAAATGTGTTAGTGGTAAATCGCCTGATTAAATCATATTTTGGTGAAATAGGGTAACATGGCATAGTTGTCACTATTTTGGTAAAGACTATGAAATTGGTATTAAGATCATAAAATTACTTAAAATACTCTTAATGGGCCATTTGATATTTACTATATGGGCCAAATTGAGATATTTGCTATATGGGCCAAATTGAGATATTTGCTATATGGGTCAAATTGAGATATTTGCTATATGGGCCATTGGATATTTGCTATATGAGCCAAATTGAGATATTTGTTATATGGGCCGATTTGATATAAATTATTATAATGGGCCATAATGTTTGTAAGAAATATCTAAATAAGTTGTTGTGAATGGCTATGCATTATATACATGATTTGCATGGGATGGGATAATGATGAAGAGAAGTTCGTAGCTCGCATTACATAACCGTGGCTCGCCACAAATCAAAAATGGCAATGCCATGTAAATTTCGTTAACTGGTGGCTTGTCCATAAACTTGATATATATGGCTTAATGCCTACTTTTGGTGTGTTGGCGGGGTGGGTGACTAAAGCTCCCCACAGGTGTGCTAGTTGGTACGGGTGGTGTGTACCGGTTGGAAATTAGGTTTGGTTTGGGAATTGCATATCATATGCATATTATATATGATGTTATTTTTTTATATAATTGTAAATGGGTTTTGGCCCAATTGAAAGTTTAATTGGAATTTTGGCCCAGTGGACAATGGTAAGTGGGTTACACACTAAGTTCTAGTAACTCACCCCCATTTTCCTTATCTCATTCAGGTAATGATCAGTGATGGAGACTTGGGCCGTGGATGACTCGGTGGAGGCCATACTTCGTAAACGGTTAAATTTGAATTTTGGATTTCTTTTAGTACTTTTAATTACTTTACTATTTTGAATTAAGGTTGTAATAAGGCCACTGGATTAATTTTTTGATTTTGTTTATTGTGTGAAGAATTTTATAAACTGCTTAAAGTATTTCAAATTATAATATTATTTTTCTAAAAACTTAAATAAATGATTTATTCTAAAATGAATATTTAGAAAGGATTTCATAATAATTTTTCATATTTTAAACCGGAAAATTACTCTCGAGATTTTCATTGATTCTTTTCAAAATAAAAATACATTTTTATTTCATTTAAAATTTTCTCAAACTATTAACGATATTTTCAAAAACTTCGATATATAAGATCTTACATCTCAAATTGCTGATTTATCAATCAAATCTTTTACCCGATAAATACTTCGTCAAAACTTTGAAATCTTTTTCACTTAAACAGGAATCAAAGTATATTTATTTTTTGTAACATGTCAAATCTGGCCTTAATGCATAGGCCGGGTTTGGGGTGTTACATTTTATGGTATCAGAGCCCGGTTCAAAACTCGGCTGTGCTTTGGGTTCAAAAACATTTTTGTTCAAAACTGTTTTGAATTATAGAACGTATGTCTTTAAAAGGAAGTATGGCACCACGAAAATTCTAGCACTCAAGTCAAGTAAGTGTATGTTAATTGAATGATTATTATTATTGTGATATGACTATAGGAACACTCTAGAACTTTTAGTTTTAGGTGTTGAAACTATAGAAAATGAGACTATAGGATGCGTTTACGAAAACAACTCTACTTCTTATATCTCATAAAATATCGTTAATAAACACTGAAATAGTATACTAATTCATAAAATTTGTAATCATATTAAATCAAAATATTTAATATGAGCGCTAGAGGACGGGGACGTGGTAGACGTGGCCGTGGTAGAGGCCGAGGTGCTAGGGTTGTGTCCAAGCGCCGGACATATGTTGGAAATGGACGACCTCTGCGCCACCCGGATCAAATCGATCACATGACCGATGAGGGAGGACATTGCCTTGTCCCAAGCAATGTTGCGAGTCTTAGAAAGGGTTGTTGGGACTAGAATCGGGCAGCAAACTATCAATTTCGAACGACTTAGATCAAGTGGTGCCTAGATTTTTAGAGGTGTCTCGGGTGTAGCCCCAAATGTTGCGAGAGTATTGGCTCAAAGCTGTGGAACGGATCATGGATGATTTGGAGTGCACCACCGAGCAGAAACTGAGAGGAGCTGTGTCCTTGTTGAGGGACAAGGCATATCAATGGTGGCTTACTGTTCGAGAGGGCACTCAGGCCGAAGGAAGGAATTCCTTAATTTGGTTCAAGGAAGTAAGACCGTGGCAGCTTACGAAGCGGAATTTTTGCGTCTTAGTCGTTATGCCCGAGGTATTGTGCCAACTGACTACGAACGCTGCGTGCATTTTGAAGACGGGTTGAGTGATGAGTTGCGGGTACTGTTAGCCCCACAACAAGAAAGGAATTTTGCCACACTGGTGGAGAAAACGAAGATAGCTGAAGAGGCTAAGCACTTGGAGTGAAAAAACCGAGAAAGAGATAGAGGCAAGAGCAAGAGGGACTTTAAGTACTCGGTTCCTGCTAGAAGGTTTCAGAAGAGGCCCAGGAATGATGAGCCAGCTCAAGCTAGAGCACCAGCTGCTACCAATTAGATACAACCATGTGCTGACTGTGGAAGACGACACTCTGGTGAATGCTGGAAGAGAACCGGTGGTTGTTTCAAATGTGGTTCTAAGGACCATCAGCTTAAGAATTATCCTCAATGGACTGTTCCAACTCAGGAAGCTCGTAACCATGACGCACAGCCAGCTAGAGGCGCTCAGCAGCCACCGAGGGGCCGTGGACCAGGTCGAGGTGGTAATGGCGTAGGTCGAGGTCAAGGTGCACCGGTAGAGGTAATGGATCTGTGGGTAACACGGGCGCGAGGCGCCAGTGGTTAGTTTATGCGGTTAGACACCGAGAGGATTGCAATGCACCTGACGTGATAACCGGTACGTTCTTCATATCTGATGTACCTGTTACTGCATCGCTTGATAGATATCGGATCCACCCATTCGTATGTTGCTAGCATCAGATCCGAAATCTAAACATTAGATCCGAGATTATCGCTAGGGAGATGACAAAGAATTAGTCCTTTAGGACAACTGCGTGATAGTAAATAAATTGTTTAGAGATGTACCCTTAGAAGTTCAAGGAGAAACAGCTTTTTTGGCGATTTGATGGAATTGCCTTTCTAAGTTCGACCTTATTTTGGGTATGGATCTGGTTGGTGAAGCACCGTGCAAACTTAGATTGTGCCGCAAAGTGGATGACGATAAGAACTTTCTAAGAGAAAGAAGTAGTTATGATAGGTGATAGGAGAAACTATCTATCAAATGTGGTATCCGCTTTAAAGGAAGAAAAGTTGAAAGTAAAAGGGTGTAGAGCATTCCTAGCCTTCATTAGCGCGTTGGATGCCAAGGAAGTGTCAGTAGAAGGTGTTAGAAAGGTGAAAGAGTTATCAGACGTCTTTCCCGAGGAACTTCCTGGATTGCCTCCGGATCGGGAGGTAGAGTTTGGCATTGAATTATTGCCAGGAACGGCTCTAGTGTCCATTGCTCCATATAGAATGGCGCCGAAGGAGTTAGCAGAGCTTAAAGCTCAAATTCAGGAGTTATTGGATCGGGGATTCATTCGACCGAGTGTGTCACCGTGGGGAGCACCGGTCTTGTTCGTCAAGAAAAAGGATGGGTCGATGCGTATGTGCATCGATTATAGGCAGTTGAATAAGTTGACGATCAAGAATAGGTATCCGTTGCCGAGAATCGATGATCTGTTTGATCAATTGCGAGGAGCTTCAGTTTTCTCCAAGATAGATTTGAGATCGGGTTATCACCAACTCAAGGTTAAGGAGGCGGATATTCATAAGACGGCATTTTGAATGCGTTATGGACATTATGAGTTCTTGGTGATGCTGTTTGGATTGACCAATGCACCAAGCTGCATTTATGGACATGATGAATCGAGTCTTTCAACCCTATTTAGACCGGTTCGTGGTGGTGTTCATAGATGACATCTTGGTATACTCGAAGAATGAAGAAGAGCATGATTCACATCTGCGAATAGTATTGCAAATATTACGGGAAAAGCAACTCTATGCCAAATTCAGTAAGTGTGAATTTTTGCTGAAGGAAGTAACTTTCTTGGGACATGTTGTGTCAGCCGAAGGAATTAGAGTTGATCCTCCTAAAGTAGAGGCTGTGTTGGATTGGAAACCACCGAAGTCAGTGGCTGAAATTCGGAGTTTCCTAGGATTGGCTGGTTATTATCGGCGCTTTGTTGAGGGGTTTTCGTTGATTGTCGCACACTCTAACTAAATCAAGGCGCAAGGAGTACCATTTCTATGGTCGATCAACAAAGCAAGAAAGTTTCGAGAAATTGAAGAAGATTCTGACGGAAGTGCCAGTATTGATTCAACCTGAGGCTGGAAAAGAATTTATTATTTATTGTAATGCATCACACACGGGTTTAGAATGTGTGTTGATGCAAGGTGGAAAAGTGGTGGCTTATGCATCTCGCCGCTTAAGACCGCACGAAGTAAATTATCCTACCCATGATTTGGAGTTGGCTACAAAGTGGTGTTTGCTTTGAAGATTTGGAGACACTACCGCATATGGTGAGAAGTCGATCATTTATACGGATCATAAGAGTCTCAAAGTACCTCCTTACCCAAAAGGAGTTAAACTTAAGACAAATGGAGGTGGATAGAGTCGTTGAAGGATTATGACTTCTCAATCGAGTATCATCCCGTAAAGGCTAACGGTGGCGCACGCGCTGAGTCGTAAGGTGATATCGGATTTGAGAGCGTGTTTGCTCATCTCTTGTGTGAAGATGGTAGTCTCGCTAGTGAACTCGTGTGAAGCCTATGTGGTTAGGTCGATTAAGGAAAAGCGCTTATCGATGAAAAGTTGGGTTCCTTTCAGCAAGTGGAAAGTGGTGTGAAAGGGATTTGAAATGAATAATGATGGAGTATTGTGTTTCCGCGGAAGAATTTATATGCCCTAAGATTTGGAATTGAGACAAATGATTCTGCTAGAGGCGCATAGTAGCCCTTATGCTATGCACCCCGGAGGAAATAAAATGTATCGAGACCTTCGTGAGCAGATTGGTGGCTGTGGTTAAAGCGGGAGGTTACTGAATTTGTGAGTAGGTGCTTAACATGTCAACAAGTGAAGGCGAAACATCAATTACCGTCGGCATTGCTACAACCGGTGAAGATTCCCTTATGGAAATGGGAACGGATAACGATGGACTTCGTTAGTGAATACCCTTATCGCCTACTAAGAAAGATTCCGTTTGGGTGATAGTGGATCGGTTGACAAAGACTGCCCATTTCCTACCTATTCGTACGGATTACTCATTACAGAAGTTGGCCAAGTTGTAACGAGCAGCAGATTGTGAGGTTACATGGGGTACCAAAGGTTCATTATTTGGATGTGCAAAATTCTAGGTTTACATCACGATTTTGGAAAGCTTTACATGAAGCTTTGGGAACAAAGTTAAATTTCAAGACGGCTTTTCATCCTCAATGATGGTCACTGGAAAGAGTAATCCAAATTTTGGAAGACATGTTAGGGGTTGTGTGATTGACTTGTGGGTAGTTGAGAGGATTTCCCACTGTTGGCGTAATTATGATATAACAATAGTTATCAATCCAAAGATATCAGATGGCACCCTACGAGGCATTGTATGGTCGTAGGTGTCGACTCTACTTGTTGGACTCGAATTGGGGAGCGGCAAGCATCGGGTCCCGAAATGATATCAAAAACGGAGGAAAAGGTAAAGGTAATTCGTGCACGATTAAAGGAAGCTTTGGATAGACAAAAATCGTATGCGAATCAAGCGTAAGGATATTGAGTTTGTGTGGGAGATCAAGTCTTTCTAAAGGTCTCACCTGGAAGAAGATCTTGATTTGGAAGGAAGGGCAAGTTGAGCACTAGGTTCATCTGACCGCACGCGTGTTGAAACGTGTTGGGCCAGTGGCTTATCACCTTGAGTTACCTCCGATTTGAGTCGATACATAGTGTATTTCATGTCTCAATGTTAAGGCACTACCGATCGGATCCGCTCTCATATAGTACCGGTAGAGGAAATTGAGATAAGACCCGATTTGTCGCTCGAGGAGGAACCAAGATACAAATTCTAGATCGGACAAGAAGGCATCGAGAAGGAAGACCGTGCCATTAGTCAAGGTTCTATGGCGTAATCACGGATCGCGCAGAAGCTACATGGGAGCCTCGAGGATGTGATTCGGCAAAGAATATCCTCTCCTCTTTAATCAGTAAATTTTGGGGACTAAATTTTATTTAAGGGGTAGAATTGTAAAATCCTAAAATTTGGAATTTTATGCGTTGCATTGTTTTTTGTAACATCCCGAAATTGGGCCTAGTAGGATTGGGCCCAATGGGCCTTGTTTTAAAATTTTGAGACCAAGCATTAATACAAGTTAGACTTATTAGGTAAGTTATTTTGAAGGTTAGAGGGCTTCTATGAAGTCCCGGATCAAATATTAGCTTTGGGGAAATTTTGGTTTTCTTTTACTTGGACCTCAGAATTTGGCTATAGATTTATATTTAGTTGCGCATGGTTTAAGACACAAGAAGAGCTTGTGGCCAAGTGGCTAGCAGCGTGATTATGTTGCAAGGAGCCCGGTTCGAATCTCATGAGAAGCAAGGGAGTATTTATTTTATGTCTGGACGGGAAGAGTTTCAGATTGAATTTAAACTCTCGACGTTAAGGATCCCTACATCGGAAAGATACAAAGAAGGAAGGTGAAGAGCTAGCTATATAAAGAGCATTCCAGAGGAGGTTGACACACCTTGGAAGGCGCGTTTGGGCAGTGGAGTGGTCGAGAGCGCTGGATTAACACTAGAGTCCTATCGTGTGTAACTCTCTCTACTCTAGTTGTAGAGCGGCAAATGCCGAAGCTTCGGTCCGCGGCAATAGTAGCTACACGAGCGCGGCGAAAGCGCACGTGTGGGGCTTCGACGCGATAGTTGAGGCCATAAGTAGTATTCTTGTGGGTTCAAATGCTTGGGCCGCGATGGGCCGAAGTGGGCCCAATGGGCCCGTGGGCCCTTATGAGTAAATAGTGCGATTGTGTAGTATATAATGAACTAGACTAGGTGGAACTTATATACATGGCTAGATTTGTGCTAGGTGGGCCACACGAAGGTGTGGGCCCGAATGGGCCAGGGATCGAGTTTTTAGGTCCAATTGTCCTAAGACGACCGAAATGGTAGAAATGAGTCGCCTGGGTGACATTTGGGCCTTTGGGAAAGGCCATTCCAGTGCACGAAATTATCGATATACCCTTGGTGGGTAAATTACCAAAATACCCTCAAGGGTATATTACTAAAATACCCTTAGTAGGTAAATTATCAAATACCATGAAGGGTAAATTATGAAAATGCCCTTGGTGGGTAAATTACCGATATACCCTTGGTGGGTAAATTACTTAAAATGCCCTTGGTAGGTAAAATTACGGTTATACCCTTAGAGGTTGTTTAATGTGATTACATATGTATTATGTGTGGAGGGAGCAGTGATATTTTGTGCTGACGAGCACCAGTGATTTGGTATCACACGATGGGTTGGCCCCATCATTGGATTATTCGTGACTTTGGGTCACCAAAGTGGTTTGGCACTACAATTATGGATATCGTGACTTTGGGTCACCAAAGTGGTTTGGCACCACCAAAGTGGTTTGGTACCACATGGGGTAGAAATGGAGTGCGGATGGCTAGGTTTGGGTGCATGATATGCATATTTTCATATGAAATTGTGTAAGGGCTGTTGGATGGGGATTTACACACCGAGTCTCGATGACTCACCCCTTAGTTAAATTTTTGTGTAATCATTAGATCGCGGATTTGGGAGTCGAGGTGGACTCGTGGAGGCCATACATATGTTCACTGTAAATTCGCTTTCTTTTATTTGGACTTATTTTTATTTGAGTTTTTGTTATGTAATAAGGCCTTGGGTATTTTATTTGGTTTCAAATTTTCAATTTGTTTATTGCTTGTTATTAAATGATCAATATGGGATTTTCCTAAAATGATAATAAACCATTTCTTATTCAAAATTACTTAAACTCGATTCCTCACCACAACTATAAAGAATATGAGCTTTTAACGAATGCACGCTTTTTAGACATTCCTTTCATGTGACATGCCGATTCTTGGCCGTAACGCTTAGGCCGGGTTTGGGGTGTTACAATTATGGTATCGTGAGCCTAGGTTCAAAAACTCTACTGTGGGTTTGGGTTCAAAAAATGTTTTCAAAAGGTGGTTTGGAAAATGGTTTAGAAAAATATATATCTGCTTTTTTTGAAATATGGCACCCGAGTCTCCTGCACCAACTGCATCATTGTAAGTTTTCGATACTTTTCTTTGTTATATGCTTGTATTTTGAATATCTATTCTGTGTGTTTGGGTTGATGTGATGTTCGGATATAGAGTTGATTATGCATTTAAATATTTATCGCTTTAATGGTTAGTTTTTTTTGTATGTGTAGGATTTCTAAATTCTAGTTAAAAGTATATTAGGTTATTGAATCAGAGTGCGTAGCGTGAGCATAGCGTTGTAGGTTAGGTGGTACAAATGTTCAGTAGTTGGAAATTTTGAGGACTAAATTTCTTTAAGGAGGGTAGATTTGTAACATCCCGAAATTGGGCCTAGTAGGATTGGGCCCAATGGGCCTTGTTTTAAAATTTTTGAGAACGGCATTAATACAAGTTAGACTTATTAGGTAAGTTATTTTGAAGGTTAGAGGGCTTCTATGAAGTCCCGGGATCAAATATTAGCTTTGGGGAAATTTTGGTTTTCTTTTACTTGACCTCGTAATTTGGCTATAGATTTATATTTAGTTGCGCATGGTTTAAGACACAAGAAGAGCTTGTGGCCAAGTGGCTAGCAGCAGTGATTATGTTGCAAGGAGCCCTGGTTCAATCTCATGAGAAGCAAGGAGTATTTATTTTATGTCTGGACGGGAAGAGTTTCAGTTGAATTTAAACTCCATCGACGAAGGGATCCCACATCGGAAAGATACAAAGAAGGAAGGTGAAGAGCTAGCTATATAAAGAGCATTCCAGAGGAGGGTTGACACACCTGGAAGGTGTTTGGGCACAGGAGTGGTCGAGCGCGGATTAACACTAGAGTCCTATCGTGTGTGTAACTCTCTCACTCTAGTTGCAGAGCGGAATGCCGCCGGCGTCTTGGCCACGGCAATAGTAGTTACACGAGAGCGCGATGCGCACGTGGGGCTTCGACGCGATAGTTGAGGCCATAAGTAGTATTCTTGTGGGTTGGGGTCGCTTAATGCTGATGGGCCGGTGGGCCCAATGGGCCGTGGGGCCTTATGAGTAAATAGTGCGATTGTGTAGTATATAATGAACTAGACTAGGTGGAACTTATATACATGGGTAGATTTGTGCTAGGTGGGCCACACGAAAGGCAGGGGCCCGAATGGGCCGTAATCGAGTTTTAGGCTCAATTGTCCCTGGATGACCGGAAATGGTAGCCGAGTCGCCGGGTGACATTTGGGCCTTTGGGAAAGGCCATTCCAGTGTACGAAATTATCGATATACCCTTGGTGGGTAATTACCAAAATACCCCGGAAGGGTATATTACTTAAAATACCCTTAGTAGGTAAATTAATCAAATACCATCAAGGGTAAATTATGAAAATGCCCTTGGTGGGTAAATTACCGATATACCCTTGGTGGGTAAATTACTTAAAATGCCCTTGGTAGGTAAAATTACGGTTATACCTCTAGAGGTTGTTTAATGTGATTACATATGTATTATGTGTGGAGGAGCAAATGATATTTTGTGCCGACGAGCACCGTTGATTTGGTATCACACGATGGGTTGGCCCCATCATTGGATTATTCGTGACTTTGGGTCACCAAAGGGTTTGGCACCACAATTATGGATATCGTGACTTTGGGTCACAAGTGGTTTGGCACCACCAAAGTGGTTTGGTACCACATGGGGTAGAAATGAGAAAGCGGATGGCTAGGTTTGGGTGCATGATATGCATATTTTCATATGAAATTGTGTAAGGGCCTGTTGGATGGGGATTTACACATCGAGTCTCGATGACTCACCCTTAGTTAAATTTTTGCGGTGTAATCATTAGATCGCGGATTTGGGAGCCGAGGTGGACTCGTGGAGGCCATACATATGTTCACTCGTAAATTCGTTTCTTTTATTTGGACTTATTTTTATTTGAGTTTTTGTTATGTAATAAGGCCTTGGGTATTTTATTTGGTTTCAATTTTTCAATTTGTTTATTGCTTGTTATTAAATGATCAATATGGGATTTTCCTAAAATGATAATAAACCATTTCTTATTCAAAATTACTTAAATTGATTTCTCACCACAACTATAAAAATATGAGCTTTTTAACGAATGCACGCTTTTAGACATTCCTTTCATGTGACATGCCGATTTGGTCGTAACGCTTAGGCCGGGTTTGGGGTGTTACATTTTTGGTGTTAAGCTAGTTAAATTATTAATTGTGTATGTTTAGGAGGTCCTGAGAAGACTTGGGGTTCATTTGGACCTAGTGAAATTTTTTGGCAATTAGTACTTTAAGGAGATGAAGTAAGTGACCTTAAAGCATATGGAAATAATTGAGTAAGTAGCTAGCATAAATGAACAATTGATAAGAAGGTTATGGCGCCATATGTAATACCTTGAGGGAAGAGGTTCGAATCCCTTTGTGTGCATATTTGACTTTTATTTTTGCATTTCTTCCTTAAAGTGTCGGCCAAGGAGTATTTATGGCAAGTTTGACTTTATTATTTTGGTAAGGTGGCTATATGAATAAGGCAAGGTTGAAGTTGGGGAAAGGAATCAAGGGAAATAAAAAAGAAAGGGGGACATGAGGCTTATTTTGTGGGTGATGTTTTGGAAAGCTTGGGTGGCCAAACTCTTATCCTAGGGGGGATGCATGTGGACGGTTTTGGGGAGAATAGGTAGCTGAATTTTTTTTAGTTGGCATTTGGTAAAGACTTAGTAGTGTTTTGGCAAAATTCCTTTGGCAACTTTGTGTCATTTCTCCCAATTTGCAACTCTCCTGTCGAAACATATTAGCACAATAGTGCATTGTTTTTCTCTTTTGTTTGGTTACATACTCATTTACTTTCCACCTTCCTTGATAGCCGAATTCTCCTTTGACTTTCGATTGAATTTTTGGTACTTGTTAGGCCAAAACCTTTCTCTTTGCACTATTTGGTATTCTCCAAATTTCTTTCTACCTTGTGCCGAAATTACAAGCCACTAAAGAACATATTTTCTTCCTCTTTTCTTCTTGTTGCCGAAAGTATTCAACCTTTGTGACCAAATCATCTTTTTTTATCATCTTTTGGAGAAACCGAAACTAGTTTGCACCTTTTTTCTCCCTTTTCTCTTCTTTTAATCACCTTTCAATTCTTCTTCCATTTCTTAAAAATAAAACTCCATCTTGATCAAAACTTTTTCTTTCATTCACTTCCTCCATAACCGAATCTAATAGCAAATTAGCCCTCCACTACTTCTTCTTTTTCTTTCGTGTTTGAACATTATCTTTTGACAAATCGGTAAGTAATATTTTCTTCTCAATTTCTTCTCTATGGCCGAATGTATGTTTTTGTCTTGGGATGATTCTATTAATCTAATCATCATTCCTTTCTCTCTCACAACATGATCATTTTTCCTTTGGTAGAATCTTAGCGGGAGGCCTAACATCACTCTAAGTCTTAAGTCGAACGACTCAACATCGGATTCAATATCGCATCAGTAAGAAATCGTTATGGATTATTGATAGTAACCAATAAGCCGATTGATGATCTAAGGAGTAATAAATTGTTGACTTTATGTTTTAGGAATAAATCGCTTGATCCATCCAATTGTTGATCATTCGGGATTAGTGGTAAGTCGATCTTCACCCTTTTGACAAATCCTTACTCATCATAATACTAATCGATGGAGGCTTGTGGTAACGATTCAAAAGGGAAGCCGAGTGGAGATCTAAAAAGGAGCGGGTTAGCGATCCCTACTCCTGTAACATCCTAAATTTATTGGGCCTATGCGTTAATGTAGGGATATGATTAACGTGTTAATTTAAGGTTAGGGGTCCAAATTGGGCTCAGGCTTAGGCATAGGCCTTGATTAAAATTTTCTGTTTGGGCATTATAGGGTTTAACAGGTAGTATCTATGTTTAAAATATCAAGGTGGGCTTGTGGCCCAATATTTAGTGGCGCTGCAAGGGAGCTAAAGGGTGGTGTCACTAGCAGAGGAAAGAGGGCCAAGCTTGGACGCAAGGAGCCCATGATTTTGGGCCATGTTCGACACTTAAAAGGGGAATAAGGGGGGACGGCATTGGGGTTAGGAAATAGGAGGATTAAATAATATGGATAATAAGGATAAAGAGTCGATAAAAGAAGGAAGAGGTGGTGCTATCTATGTTTCTTTTAAAGATGTGAATAGATTTAGATAAAGGAGAAAAGTTAGAGCTATCTAATCGAGAAACAGAGTTGGTCAAATTCCATCACCTAGAGGAGTAAAGAAATTGGTTTCTAATTGCTATAGGGGTGCCAAATTTTTCCTTTTTATGGGCTTAATTTTTTAGTTATCGTGAAGGGCACTTTCGGGTTTTGATAGGTAAGTGCCAAATTTCTATAAATAGGGGATAGCTCATCAATTCGACATTTGAACCCTAATCTTTTCTCCATTCTTTGTGCCGAAATTCTCGGTCTCTCTCTGCAATTTCTTTTCTTTTGATTCCTTCAAAATTAAATCTCCCAATCTTCTCAACATCTTTTCTTGCAAAAGATGAAACCTCGAACTCTCTTCTCATCTCCATAGCCGAATACTCCCTATTCTTTGCCGATTTCTTCAACTAAAAGTCGAAACTACTTAGATTTCTTCCTATCATCTTTCTCTTCCGATCTTCTCAAAAGCCGGAATCTCTAAGGGGTAGTCGAATTTCTCTGCGTTAAGGTGAGTGCCAATTTTCCTATCTCTTCAATCTCTCTTTCGGTTTTTAAGAGACAAGGCCGAATGGCCACTTGGTTGTTAAAGTCACGAATGAAGCTAATATTTCTCTCTTTTTGCGCTTGGGCGGCATTTGGGATTTGAAGGAAACCTGGTCATCTAGATTTAAAAGCCGGAAATCGCTAGTCTCCAATTTCAAGATTTTAAGGTAAGGTGATTTTCCCTAGATTTTCACTAGATTCGTTCATCGCATGCGAGATCTTAGCTTTATGATGTGGATTAACGATCATATGTTGTGATAGTAGTTCGACAAGGACTTGTGATGGAATTAAATATGGATCGTGCAAAGGAGAGAATCCTAAGTTTAAGAAACGAGTCGTGTCGTGAAAGACGGATTGGCCACCGTGTTGTGGACCGGCTTTCAACAACACCTTAGGCAAGTAGCGCTTGTATCGACTGATAGTGTCGACATAGAGAGTGTCGTTCTAACGGTAATCAGGTGTGTAGATCTCTAACACACAAATAATCTGTATGAATGTATATATATGTTTATGTTATGGGTGAAAAGCCGGATAATAGGCTATGTAGACAGTCGAATAAAACCCTAAAAGGGTTAGGTAAGGATGCCAGGTACGTAATCATAGAAATCTCTATGTGTATCGAAATATATGAAAGCCTGTATGATGTTTTCTTTATGTGTGTATGCATGGGGTGGGATTATGATAATGAAGGGGAAGTGCATGATAGGTCACAATAGTGATCGGTGGTAGAAATCCCACGTTATATAAATGTTAGGTCACATAGTGATCGGTGGCTATGCCACGTTTAATGATTCCTGACTAACAGGAATAGGCAGTACGGCTGTCGTTATGGTGTGTAGCGGATGGAGGGTTGATTGTAGAAATCCCCGAGGTGTGATGGTTGGTACGGGCTGGTGTGTAGAGGATGGAATTCTAGGATGGGTTGGCCTATTCATCATTTACTGTTTATCATGTAATTACGATTGTTGCCTCTATGTATGGGCCAAGGCCCATAATGTGTTTGTGGGCCTCAGGGTCGTTGTTTTCGAGATTTATACACGGAGTCTTGGTGACTCACGCTTCCTTTTTTCTCTACTCTTTCAGATGAGCAAGAGATCGTGGACATGGGAGCGAGATGCACTGAGGGGCCATCAACTTTTTATTTCTATAGATTATTTTGTTTTTATTTAAGTTTTAATTTTGGGAATATTTTTTGTAATAAGGCCCCATAGTTATATTTCACTACATAGTTTTTAATATTTGCAACTTATGAAACTTTGTCTAAGGTTTAATTATTCAAAATAATAATACAAGGTTTGTTTTTTTTTTTACAAATGATATTTATTTATTCAAATATGGTCTAATTAACTTATACTTTCCAAAACCTACGCAGAAAAGTTTTCAATGTACAACCCGTAGCATACCGTGATCCGGTCGAAACTTATGGGTCGGGTTTGGGGTGTTACATTTTATATCGAGCCCGCTTTAAAACTCTGGGCCGTGAAATGGGTCTAGTACTATTTTAAAGTTGATAAGAATTTGGAAAAGTTTGGGTTGAGAAATGGCCTTCAAGTCTCACCAAGCACCGATCCACGCAGTAAGTATTTCAACTTTTGGATGTGATATGAATGTGGGGCTTGATGGGTTTTATGGACGAGACTAAGTATGATAGTATTGATGGACTTTAGGGCTAGTTTACTCAACTCTCCGGCCATAAAATTTAATCCAACCAAACAAACCTCGTGAACAAGTCGCGAGAGATAGGTGTGGCGACACCACACGCATGTCTAGGATTGGATTTAGGGAGAGCTTGGTATTTAAGCGGTCCCTAGTGACTCACCTCCTCTTCACTGAATCCTACCGTGCGTGAGTGACTGCTCACCTTAGCCATGAGGACTTGTTGGCGTGCCAAAAAAATTAAAACCAAAAGGGATCACCACACCCTATTTTGTAAAATTTCTAAAATCACCTCTAGTTTTGAAAATGACCAAAATAATTCTCGATTTGTAAAATTACCTAAATACTCCAAGATTACAAAATTACCTAAATACCCCTGATTGCAAAAATTACCAAAATACCCTTATTTCGAAAATCACCAAGAAACCCTATTTTGGAAAATTACAAAATACCCTCAGAGGATAAAATTACGAAAATACCCCTGGGTAGTGAAATGATGAAAATACCCTTACATGATGACTATGATGACACTTGTACATTGATGAATGAATGTATGTGCTCCCTGGAATTAGGAAACACAAACTTGAGACTCGAATCGTAGATATAATCGCGAATTCGATGTAACTACTCCTAAAACTACTATTCATAAGACTGCTCGTGGTTAATCGCTGGAAGAAAACTAATAATTCATAAAATTTCTAATTAGATAAACGCGAATCGGTAGAATGAGTACAAGGGGTCGTGGATGTCTCACCGCGTGGTCGTGGTAGGGAAGGATGGCGTGTGTCGTAACAAGTAGGATCCGTCATGGGTCCGAAACGATGATGCCTGCACCACCACCGTGGAGGAGGAATTTCAGACTCAGATGGTCGAGATGATGCGTATCTCGTGCAATGTTAAGGGTTTTAGAGAGGGTTGCTCAAAGGTGTATAGGCATAGGAGCCCTGAAATCAGGTTTCGAACGACTTAGAGCCAATGGGGCGTATGTTTAGGGAAATTTCTCTCAGTATAGCCCCGAAGTTCACCGAGTATTGGTTGGAGGCGCTTGAACGATAATGGATGATCCGATTTCACTGAGGAGGAGAAGTTGAAAGGGGTTATATCTCTCTCGGGACGAAGCATACCAATGGTGGCTTATCATTAAAGAGGGTGTAGTGGTCGATCAGATATTCGGGAGTTTTTCAAAACGGCGCCCAGAGTAAGTATATCGGAACGAGTTATGTGGATGCGCAGCGTAGAGCATTTCTGAATTTGGTGCAAGGAAGTAGGTCGGTGGCTGCGTACGAGGTGGAATTTTTACGCCTTAGCCGTTATGCTAGGGGAATGGTGGCCACGGAGCATGAACGGTGTGTTCATTTTGAGGATGGTCTGAGAGATGATCTGCGTGTGTTGATAGCTCCACAGTGGGAAAGGGAATTTGTTGTCCTTGTGGAAAAAGCTAAGATAACTGAGGAGGTAAAGCGGACAGAGAAACTGAACCGGGATAGAGATAGGAGCGGGAATAAGAGGAATGTTGGATCGTCGTGGTCGTTGGGCGCATTTCGAAAAAGGGCCTAGGTCGATGGATGAACCGAATGAGAGACTCGCCGCCGCTAGTCAGACACAAAAGTGTACTCGATGTGGCAAATCCCATGCCGGGGAGTGTTGGGCAGGCAGTGGGAAGTGCTTTAGGTGTGGATCTACGGACCACCAAGTGAGGAACTGTCCACAAGAATGGGGCGTTGAAGGGGCCGCAGACAAGGAAATGCTCAAAGATGGCAGAGGAGGTCGCAGCCACAAAGAGGTCGAGGTCGCAACGCAGAGGTGGTAATGGTTCGGCCGGTCATGGAGCACAAGGCCAAGGGGCAGAAACACCGAGGCGAGACAAATGGGTTAGTTTTATGTCGCCGACGTCGAGAGGAGGTCGACGCACCTGGATGTCATAACCCAGACGTTCTTAATTTTTGGATTGCCTATATATCGTATTGATTGATATTGGATCGACGCATTCATATGTTGCTAATAGATTGTCTCAAAACTCTAAGCATAGATTCCGAGACTTCCTCTAGGGAGATGATCAGAGTTAGCCCACTAGGACATTCCGTGGTGGTAAATAAGCTTTATCGGGAGGTACCTTTTAGAGGTTCAGGGATAGTCTTCCTGGACGGATCTAATGGAATTACTGCTCGTTGATTTCAATTTAATTTAGGAATGGATTGGCTTGTGAAGTACCAAGCTAATCTTGATTGTGCACCAAGAGTATGGTGTTAAAAACCTCGAGGTGACGAAGTGTTGGTGATAGGAGAAAGAGGGAACCGCCTCGTCGAATGTGGTGACCGCCCAAGAGCGTAAAGGATGGTGAGAAAAGGGTGCGAGGCGCTTTTAATGTTTGTTCGGCTCGAAGCTAAGTAACTAATCGTCGGGGACGCCAGGATGGTAAAGGAATTTTTCGATGTTTTTCTAGAAGAGCTTCCAGATTACCTCTGATCGAGAAGTGGAGTTCGTGATCGATCTTTTTTCCGAACGGCGCCAAGATCTATTGCTCCGTATAGGATGGCGCTAAAGGAGTTGGTGGAGTTGAAAGTGGAAATTCGTGAGTTGCCGGATAGAGGGTTTATTCGACCGCGTGTTGCCTTGGGAGCGTCGGTGTTATTTGTTATGAAGAAGGATGGATCAATGCGTATGTGCAATCGACATTATCGCCAATTGAATAAGTTGACCATCAAGAATAAATACCCATTGCCGAGGATCGACGACTTGTTCGATCAGCTTGAAGGGGCCTCACCTGCTCAAGATAGATCCGAGGTTAGGGTACCATCACCAAGGTCAAGGAGGCTGATATTCATAAGACGCCTTTAGGACTCGCTATGGTCACTACGAGTTCATGGTGATGCCATTTGGGTTGACCAACGCGCTGCCAGCGCTTATGGATATGATGAACCGAGTGTTCCAACCCTACTTGGATCCGTTCTTCGTAGTGTTTATAGATGATACCCCGTTTATTCAGATCTAAGAGGAGCATGACTCACATCCGCGAATGGTTCCGCAGATTCTAAGGAGAAGCGCTTGTATGCCAAATTCAAGAAGTGTGAGTTTTGGCCGGAAGAGGTTACTTTTCTGGGGCATGTGGTGTCGGCAAAGGGATTAGGTTGACCCTCGAAAGATCGAAGCGGTATTAGATTGGAGGCCACCTAAGTCCTGTGGCTGAAATTTGGAGTTTTCTTGGTCTGGCTGGATATTATCGAAGGTTCGTTGAGGGATTTTCCTTAATTGAGGCACCATTGACCAAGTTGTTACGGAAAGGAGTTCTGTTTGTTTGGTCTAGTAAGTAGCAAGATAGTTTTGAGAAGTTAAAAGGATCTTGACGGAGGCTCGTATTGATTTCACCGAGGTCGGGAAGGAATTCGTGATTTATTGTGATGCTTCACATAATCGGATTAGGATGTGTGTTGATGCAAGATGGGAAGGTTGTTGCATATGCATCTCGGCAGTTAAGACCGCATGAATCGAATTATCCCACCCATGACTTGGAATTGGCGGCAGTGGTGTTCGCCTTAAAGATTTGGAGGCATTATTTGTACAGTGGAGAAATCATCATACACACGGATCATAAGAGTTTAAAGTACCTTTGACTCGTAAGGAGTTGAATCTAAGACAGAGGAGGTGGATTGAGTTGTTAAAAGATTATGATTGCTCGATCGAGTATCACCTGTAAGGCTAATGTGGTGGTGGATGCTCTAAGTCGTAAGGTAATCTCGACTTGAGAGCAATGTTTGCTCACCTTAGCTTATATGAAGATGGAAGTTTATTAGTCGAACTTCAAGTGAAACCTCATGGGTCGATCAGTTAAGGAGAAGCAAACAGATCGATGAGTTGCTAAAGGGAAGTTTTTGGTAGGGTCAAGTGATGGATCGGCGTAATTCAATATTAATAAGGAAGGGCTATTATGTTTTCAAGGGAGAGTGTGCATGCCGAAGGATCTCGAATTGAGGCACGTGATTTTGCTTGAAGCGCATGGTAGTCCATACGCTATGCATCCCGCAGAAGTAAGATGTATCGGGATTTGAGAGAGAGCGCTTTTGGTGGTCGGCTTAAAACGCAGAGGTGACCGAGTTTGTAGGAAGTGTTTGACCACAATGTGTAAAAGTCGAACACCGATTACCATCGATTATTACAAACGGTGAAGATTCTCGCAATGGAAGTGGAAAGGATCACAATGGACTTTGTTAGTGGGCTACACCTTACGCCTACTAAGAAAGATGCGGTTTGGGTAATTGTAGATCGCTTGACAAAGTCTACTCATTTCATACCCGCACGTGTCGATTACTCTTTGCAAAGTTGGCTAAGCTTATACATAGCGGAGGTAGTAAGGTTGCATGGAGTGCCAAGATCGATCATATCGGACAGTGGACCCTAGGTTCACATCACGATTTTGGAAGGCGTTGCATTGCTGCTGGGTACAAAGTTGGATTTCAAGATAAAGATTCCATCCTCGCATCGATGGACACCGAGCGGGTAATTCAGTCTTGAGGACATGTTAAGGGATGTGTCATCGATTTTAGAGGTAGTTGGGAAGAGTTCTTACCATTAGCAAGAGTTTGCTTACAACAACAGCCTACCGCCTAGTATCCAGATGGCGCCTATGAGGCTTTGTACGGGCAAATGTGTCGCACTCCCACCGTTGGACGGAATTAGGGAACGCCGATTTTAGGTCCCGAGTCGGTGACCGAGATGTAAGAGAAGGTTGTTAATTCTGCTCGCTTAAAGGAAGCGCCGGACGGTAGAAGTCCTATGCTGATTTAAACCGTAGGGACATCGAATTTATAGTGGGTGACAAGGTATTTCTAAAGGTGTCGCCGTGGAAAAAGGTACTAAGGTTTGACGGAAGGGTAAGTTAAGTCCCGCATTTATCTGACCATATCGAGTGTTGAAGTTTAGTAGGACCAAGAGCTTACCACCGGAGTTACCTCCGAGTTAAGTCAAATTCACAATGTATTCCACGTCTCTATGTTAAGACGTTACCGTTCAGATCCGTCCCATGTTGTAACAGTGGAGGAAATCGAGGTAAGACCTAATTTATCCTTCGAAGAGGAACCGGTGGAAATTTTGGATCGTGATGTCAAGGTGTTACGAAGGGAAACGGCCCGCTGGTTAAGGTGCCGTGGCGGAACCATGGTTCTGAGGAGGCTACGTGGGAACCAGAGGAAGCGATGCGGCAGCAATACCCTCATCTTTTCTGACCAGGTAATTTCGAGGACAAAATTTCTTTAAGAGGGGTAGAATTGTAACATCCTAAATTTATTGGGCCTATGCGTTAATGTAGGGATATGATTAACGTGTTAATTTAAGGTTAGGGGTCCAAATTGGGCTCAAAGCTTAGGCATGGGCCTTGATTAAATTTTTCTGTTTGGGCATTATAGGGTTTAATGTGTAGTGTCTGTGTTTAAAATATCAAGGTGGGCTTGTGGCCCAATATTTAGTGGCGCCGCAAGGGAGCTAGAGGGTGGTGTCACTAGCAGAGGAAAGAGGCCAAGCTTGGATGTAAGGAGCCCATGATTTTGGGCCATGTTCGGCACTTAAAAGGGGAATAAGGGGGACTCAGATTGGGGCTAGGAAATAGGAGGATTAAATAATATGGATAATAAGGATAAAGAGTCGATAAAAGAAGGAAGAGGTGGTGCTATCTAGGTTTTCTTTTAAAGGTGTGAATAGATTTAGATAAAGGAGAAAAGTTAGAGCTATCTCATTGAGAATAGAGTTAGCCAAAATTCCATCACCTAGAGGAGTAAAGAAATCTGGTTTCTAATTGCTATAGGGGTGCCGAATTTTTCCTTTTATGGGCTTAATTCTTTAGTTATCGTGAAGGGCACTTTCGGTTTTGATAGGTAAGTGCCTAAATATCTATAAATAGGGGATAGCTCATCAATTTGGCATTTAAACCCTAATCTTTTCTCCATTCTTTGTGCCAAAATTCTAAGTCTCCCTCTGCAATTTCTTTTCTTTGATTCCTTCAAAAGCCGAAATCTCCCAATCTTCTCAACATCTTTTCTTTCAAAAGATTTAAACCCTAAACTCTCTTCTCATCTCCATAGCCGAATACTCCCTATTCTTTGCCGATTTCTTCAACTAAAAGTCGAAACTACTTAGATTTCTTCCTATCATCTTCTTCCGATCTTCTCAAAAGCCGTAATCTCTAAGGGGTAGTCGAATTCTCTCGTCAAGTAAGGTGAGTGCCGATTTTCCTATCTCTTCAATCTCTTTCGCTTTTTAAGAGACAAGGCCGAATGGCCACTTGGTTGTTAAAGCTACAAAATAAAGCTAATATTTCTCTCTCTTTGCATTTGGGCGCATTCCGGATTTGAAGGAAACCTCGATCATCTAGATTTAAAAGCCGTAAATCGCTAGTCTCCAATTTCGGATTTTAAGGTAAGGTGATTTTCCCTAGATTTTCACTAGATTCGCTCATCGATACGAGATCTTAGCTTTATGATGTGGATTAACGATCATATGTTGTGATAGTAGTTCGACAAGGACTTGTGGTGGAATTAAATATGGATCAGAAAAGGAGAGAATCCCTAAGTTTAAGAAACAAGTCAGTGTCAAGAAGACAGATTGGCCACCAGTTGTGGACCCGCTTCGAACAACACCTTAGGCAAGTAGCGCTTGTATCGACTTCCGATAGTGTCGATATAGAGAGTGTCGATCTAACGGTAATTAGGTGTGTAGATCTCTAACACACAAATAACTCAGATGAATGTATATATATGTTTATGTTATGGGCTAAAAGCCTGATAATAGGTCAGGTAGACAATGAATAAAACCCTAAAAGGGTTAGGCAAGGATGCTGTGTAACGTAATCATAGAAATCTCTATGTGTATCGTAAATATATGAAAGCTCTGTATGATGTTTTCTTTATGTGTGTATGAATGGGGTGGGATTATGATAATGAAGGGAAGTGCATGATAGGTCACAATAGTGATCGGTGGTAGAAATCCCACGTTATATAAATGTTAGGTCACATAGTGATCGGTGGCTATGCCACGCTTAATGATTCCCGACTAACAGAATAGCGCAAGACTACCGTCATTATGGTGTGTAGCGGATGGAGGGTTGATTGTAGAAATCCTCGAGGTGTGATGGTTGGTACGGCTGGTGTGTAGAGGATGGAATTCTAGGATGGGTTGGGCTATTCATCATTTCATCGCTTATCATGTAATTACGATTGTTGCCTCTATATATGGGCCAAGGCCCATATTGTGTTTGTGGGCCTGTGTCGGTTGTTTTCTGGATTTATACACCGAGTCTTGGTGACTCACGCTTTCTTTTTCTCTACTCTTTCAGATGAGCAAGAGATCGTGGACATGGGAGCCAGCATTGCACTGAGGGGCCATCAACTTTTTATTTCTATAGATTATTTTGGTTTTTCTTTAAGTTTTAATTTTGGGAATATTTTTTGTAATAAGGCCCCATAGTTATATTTCACTACATAGTTTTTAATATTTGCAACTTATGAAACTTTGTCTAAGGTTTAATTATTCAAAATAATAATACAAGGTTTGTTTTTTTTTACAAATGATATTTATTTATTCAAATATGGTCTAATTAACTTATACTTTCCAAAACCTATGCAAAGAAAAGTTTTCAATGTACAACCCGTGAGTAGCATACCAGATCCGGTCGAAACTTATGGGTCGGGTTTGGGGTGTTACAACTCCTAAATTCAAACGTAAGGGTTGTTTTGGCGATTCGAGACTTTCTTCGGGTTGTGGACCCACATCCGTGAGAATCAACTATTCGAGGTTGTTCGCAATTGTGAGGCATTAGCGATTCGGGACTTTTCATCGGGTTGTGGACCGTCAACCGGGAAAACCGACAAATCGTAGTTGTTTTTGACTCGAGGGTAATTGTTAGATCGCTTATTTTTAAATAGATTTATTAAATCGTATGTCGACTCAATCAAACGTTATAAAATTTTAGGTGTCAACGATCGAGAAAGCGTGAAAGTTAATCGTAATCAGTGTGTAATCTCACATCGTATTTCATGGGTTAGATATTTTAAAAACGTGTTAGTGGTAAATCGCCTGATTAAATCATATTTTGGTGAAATAGGGTAACATGGCATAGTTGTCACTATTTTGGTAAAGACTATGAAATTGGTATTAAGATCGTGAAAATTATGAAAATACCTCTTAATGGGCCATTTGATATTTGCTATATGTGCCAAATTGAGATATTTGCTATATGGGCCAAATTGAGATATTTTCTATATGGGCCAAATTGAGATATTTGCTATATGGGCCATTGGATATTTGCTATATGGGCCAAATTGAGATATTTGTTATATGGGCCGATTTGATATAAATTATTATAATGGGCCATAATGTTTGTAAGAAATATCTGAGTAAATTGTTGTGAATGGCTATGCGTTATATACATGATTTGCATGGGATGGGATAATGATGAAGAGAAGTTCGTAGCTCGCTACATAAACCGTGGCTCGCCACAAATCTAAAAAAATGGCAATGCCATGTAAATTTTGTTAATCTGGGTGGCTTGTCCACAAACTTGATATATACCGCTTAATGCCTACTTTTGGTGTGTTGGCGGGGTGGGTGACTAAAGCTCCTCACTGTGTGTGCCGTTGGTACGGTGGTGTGTAGCGGATGGAAATTAGGTTTGGTTTGGGAATTGCATATCATATGCATATTATATCCGATGTTATTTTTTTATATAATTGTAAATGGGTTTTGGCCCAATTGAAAGTTTAATTGAATTTTGGCCCAAAGTGGACAATGGTAAGTGGGTTACATTAATCGAAGTTCTAGTAACTCACCCCCATTTTCCTTATCCCTTCAAAGGTAATGATGTTGATGGAGACTTGGGCCGTGGATGACTCGGTGAGGCCATACTGTGAAACGGTTAAATTTGAATTTTGGATTTCTTTAGTATTTTTAATTACTTTACTATTTTGAATTAAGATTGTAATAAAGCCTCTGGATTAATTTTTTGATTTTGTTTATTGTGTGAAGAATTTTATAAACTGCTTAAAGTATTTCAAATTATAATATTATTTTTCTAAAAACTTAAATAAATGATTTATTCTAAAATGAATATTTAGAAAGGATTTCATAATAATTTTTCATATTTTTAACCGTAAAATTACTCGAGATTTTCATTGATTATTTTCAAAATAAAAATACATTTTTATTTCTTTTAAAATTTTTCTAACTATTAACGCTATTTTCAAAAACTTCGATATATAAGATCTTACATCTCAAATTGTTGATTTATCAATCAAATCTTTTTACTCGATAAATACTTCACAAAACTTTGAAATCGTTTCACTTAAAAAGGAATCAAAGTATATTTATTTTGTGTAACATGTCAACCGCCTTAATGCATAGGTCGGTTTGGGGTGTTACATTTCTAATGGGCTAAGTATGATTTTTAAGCATGATAAATGATGGCATGAAAATGACATGTTATTGTCTTAGTTGTGAGTGTTTGGTTGTCTAAGTATGATATGTTTTGTGCCTATGAATTGATTTGAGTGTATCCGTGAATAAGGGTGCCAAATGGCTTGGTAAATGCTTTATTTCTTGTCCACACGTAGACACACGGCGTGTGTCTAGGCCGCAGTGTGACAAACGGTCAGCCCCATGGCGCGTGTGATCCGGCCGTGTGTCCCCGCACCTCAATTTTGGCAAAAAGTAATGTCTAGAATTGAGCACACACGGCAGAGACACATGGCCCAGCACACGCAAGCGTGTGACTTGGCCGTAACCTCAATTTGATGATGACGTCATAAACGTAATGCTCCTTAAGGTGGACACGCCCGAAGCACGGGCGTGTGGTATGCCACACGCAGGCAGAAACCTTTAACCCACACCAAGCGCAGTGGTCCTGCTTTCATGATGAAATTTTTCTAAGTTTTGTAAATTTTCCCGAAAGTTCTCGCTTAGTCCCGAAGCATGTTTCGGGCCTCAGAGGCTAGTTTTAGGAGGATATGTATGTTTTTGAAAAGATTTAAATTTGAGTGGAAATTCATGTCTAGGTTTGGTATGATTGCTTGCGTATAAGTCCGGTAACACCTCATACCCTATTCTAGCGTCGAATACGGGCAAGGGGTGTTAATTTAGTGGTATCAGAGCTATGGTTTAGTCGATTCTCAGAATAACATAGCGTACGTGAGTCTAGCTATTCATGCCATGTTACCACCTGTGATAGTGTGATATCTCCTAACTCTGACGAGAACTGTCTTGCTGAGACAGAGATGCTTTCCAACCGAGCTATTTTCGATAGTACTAAAAGAGATATTGAGATATTTAAAATGTGTTTATGATGAGACGGAACTTTGAAAGGTATGAATAGAAGCTCATGATGTGTTTGTGATAATGTACGAAATGAGATAACCATAAGTTGAGAAATGTGGAAACGTGGAATGAAATGAAATTTTATATGGTGATAAGCCCATCCATGTTTGTTTGGCATTCATATGATATTAGGTGCCCAACATATTTGATTAAGTGAATGTGATAAGTGCACTTACACAAATTGACGGAATGTGTGTTTATGTACACTTGCTTGAATAAGTGTAATCGTGATGTTCATATGGTTCAATCTTATGTTTAATTGTTAAATTAGAGATAATATAATGTTTTGTTTTATGTCTTTATTATTGAACCATGAATATTATAATAGTATGAAAATTGAATTGGAAGATCAAATTGAGTAGAACGAGGAAATGAGTACGATCGCTCAATGATGAATTGATGGATAAAACCATGGTTGGACCATGGAAATGTATGGAATGTAAGACCATAGTCGGGCTATGGCATTTCAAAGGAAAAGACCATAATCGGTTATGGCATTGTGATGCGTAAGACCGGCGTTGTAACACCTCAAACCCGGCCAATACGTTACGACCAAATCGCTTATTACAGAAAAGTAGTTTTGAAAACGCTTAATGTAACATCGCCTCTTGGAAAAAACTTTTCGCTAGTGATTCCATTACTGATAATTTGAAATTTCGCTGGGAATATATTACCAACTTTTATTAAAAATAGCTAGGAGTTAAAAAGGAATGGGTTTATTCATAAAACCTGGACTTAGGAAATTTCTGTAATGTGATATTTTGAAACCATAATTGAAGGTTTAAGAAAAATTTCCAAAGTTAACTATCTAGTTGTTCGCCATCTTTGTGGTTGTTTTGAAAACTTTTTGTTTATGTTTTTAATTTTAGAAAACCCCATAGTTGACAAGCTTATCATATGTATACTATCATCATTAAATCCAAACCAAATTTAAGTTAAAGTGGCCTTATTACATAATGAAATACCAATTAAAAAAGTTCAAAATAAAGTAACGTAGTTTATGAAAGAAATAGTAACGCATGGCCACCTCGAGTCCGCCTGGCTCCAAAACCCGCAATCCAGCAACACTACCGCAAAATTTAGCGGAGGGGTGAGTCATCGAGACTCAAAGGTGTAAATCCCTTTATAACGCAATAGGCCTTAAGCCCACAAATACACATTGGGCCTCACCGCACGCTTTAGCATATGAACAATGTATGCAATACAACCCCGCCCAACCTAAATTTTCCATCCTCTACACACCAAGATCATCCAAACACCCGTGGCATTATGCCACTGTTCTAGACCACCGTGATCTCAGATCACTCGTGACAAAGTCACTAAAATAATAAACGTGGGGCCAACCCAATCGTTGTCTTAGACCACCGTGACAATCTCTCGATAAATTTATGTATATAGGGCAATAACCCATCGTGGTCTTAGACCACCGAGACAAGTCATCGATTCATGTTTACGTGGTTTCAACCACCGTGGTTCTTAAACCACTGTGATAATAGCCACTCGTGACAATAGTCACTTCATTAACACTTCCCTTTCAATCAATCCCAAGCCCATGCTCATTATATCATACTAAAAATGAATGCACATACTATCAATGTGTAACTGTAGTCATTTCATATATGTATATCATCGAATATCGCCATAGCGAAACTTACCGGGTGTCTCCAACCTTACCCACATGGGTATCTCAACTATCAAGCAATGCCAAGTTTTCTGCTTTTAGCCAACACAATTAAAGAAAACACAAGTAGTAAAGAAACGTAAGTATTACACACCGATAACGCTCAACACTAAACCTCTATGTCGACATTCTCCCTATCAGAACAACGGCTATTTGTCTAACTCCAGCAGACGCCGGCTTCTCTACCACACCCCAACGAAAATCCCGAACCGCCGACACACAAGACGCCTCTTAAACTTAGGTGTGGGAATTATGGATACACTCCCCTCCTTGGTTTGACTTACACTTGCATCCATGGAGAGACTTGATCAGCAGACAAGTTAAGGCAACGAACAACAAAGAGAGAAAGTAGTCGTGATAAGACTAGAGAGAAACTTACCTTGATCCACTAAATTTAACACTAGAAGGCTTGGCCTATGGAACCGAATGAGTCCCTATATAGCATCAATGTTAGAATCGATTCCCAAAACCAAACAAAGGAAACGGCCTTTCACCAACCAAACAAGAAAAACCCCTTACTACCCATCCAACCAACATCCATACTTACCAGATACTTCCCCAAACGTAGGCTAAACGAAGAAGAGAAGATAAGAGTGAGTCTCTACATTCACCAAAATCCCAAAAACAACGAGTCAACACCTTTGGTTATTCGCAACAATAAGAGAGAAAAAGAAAAAGAAAGAAAATCTGAGAAGAAGAATCCTTACCAAACAAGGAGATGCCAATAGGAAAGGCTATATTCTGGCTTCTGCAAAACAATAGAAGAATGTCTTCGCTGACACAACGAAAGGTTTGGCTTCCACAAAATATGAATACGTAAGAGAGAAGAGGAAGTAAAGATAGAGAATCAAGATTGGCTAAAGCACTTACCCAAAAGGAACGATTCCTATCAAAGAACTAGGAGGTTCGACTATGGAGACGAAGAAATTAGCTAAAGGTGGAAAAGAAAGCAAGAAAGCACATGATGACAACTCGAGATTCTTGCTTTACCAAAGTGACAAGAAGGAGAAGAAAAGAGGTCAAAGGGGCTATGTTTAGGTAGAAAAAGAGAAGAATCAATGCTTGAAAATGCCAAAAGAAAAGAGAGAGTTTCTAGAATAGATTAAGCTAACACTACACTCAAAATGACCACTTCAAGAAAACTAAGACTCCCCTCTTCTCTAATGACCGAAATTGCTCACCAATGCCTAAGCACCCAAAAGGAAATTCGGCCCTACCTAACCCAAACCAAAACCGCACATGCACTCCCCCCACACTTCCCTCATTCGGCCAAACTCTCTCCTTCTCTCCACATCCCACAAATTCCTCCACCTTTCACTCTCCACTCCCATTTCAAATATGTTGACCGATTCTTACTCCTCCAACACCTCTCCTCCTTCCAATTCAAATATGTTGACCCATTCCACAACTATCATGCAGAGTCTTGGCCGAATCCACCTCTTCTCCATCCTTATCAAAATAAAAACCCCAAAAATGCAAGTCGAGAGATTCGAACTCGCTCCCTTCTCCTCTAAGCTCCCCTTGAGGCGCCATCCCCTTGCTTCCTAGGCGCCACTTACAACTCTTCCACACCTCTTTTTGTGTCATCAACCACATACAAATATACATAAGACCTACCCTTCAAGTTTCCCAAAGTGCCTTAAAACAAAAATTTAACCAAGACTACGGCTCGAACCTGAGCCTTCCTAAGACCCCCAAACACATCCAAATAGCACGCAGAACCGTACCAAACACACGTAAACATGAAATGCGTAACCCCTAACTTGGGATGTTACAGCAGGCCATGGAAAAATATGTGTAAGGCCATAGTTGGACTATGGTGACGAGTAAATGATGTACTCGAACCCGTAAGACGTTTCTCTAATTTGACAAGTGTTGGTAAGTGATATCAAGTTAAGTGTTGGAATTTAATTAGATATTGATATTGAATTTAATTAAGTAAATTCATCGCTTGAAATTGTGGATGACAGAAAATATTTGTAAAATAAATAAGTATATTAATTTGCTTAGAGTGAACTATGTGATTATGATGATATTACGTTGATGATGAATGCAAATTCATATGCGTGTATTTATGATAGTCAAGTTAGAGGCTTTACGACTCAATTTCTTACCGTTGTTGCTTTATAATGAAAATTCACGAGAATCATGTTGAATAAGTCCATAAGTGTGAAATCAAGAGTTTAGTGGTGAAATAATTAGTAATGCATACAGAGAGATGAGAATAGTTTGGAAAGTGAAAACAGCTTTTTGGAAGAAATATAAGGATGTTTTAAAGATTATATAGATTATGCAATGTCACTGATAAAGAAGAAGTTAGTTTTCGCTAATCGACTCAATAATCGTATGAAGTCTAAAGATATGTTTGCTGAAATTTCTCCCGAATTGGTTTCGTTAGTGAGTGGAGTAATACGGGTTCATGATAAATGTAATTACTCAGAGAAATGATATCCGAATTGTAATGATGTCTCGAGTATAACAATTATGGTTGAATAGATTACAATGATCTCTTCTCGAGTATTCTATAAAGATATTCATTCATCCTCGTGGGTTTATGAGATTGTCCGCTTTTTCGATGAAATTCTTATTGAGTGAGAATGTTAGCTAACTCTAGTGTTAGATGAAAGATTTGATGGTCTATTTATTTTATGATTGTCATTACCTTATCTCTTCGGGATTCTATTCTAATATGTTAGAGTAAAGACGATGGTAAAAATTTATGTGAGGTTATCTCTTCCGTTTCTATTGGATGTTGTTTTGTCTTATATATAAATATTTGGAAAGTGTATTAACTCTATTACGATGGAATTCCAGAGATGGTAAGTATTGTTTTTCTTCTAGTTTTCTCTAAGAGATTATCCAGATCTTCAGTATTGTTTTCTTATGAGTTATGTTCTCGAACTTCCGGTATGGTATCCTAATTGGGTTTTCTTATCATCCTTATTGTGTAAATTATCGGACATGGCTCATCTTTAAAGTATGTTCTCTAGTCTGTGATGGCTATGTTTAGTATGATTGTATTTCTGGATTCGATAATAGGAATGTGGTGATTCTGGTATCAGGGTTTCTCTAATTTTCGTGGAAGAAATTGACATCAGCAAGGGTATAAATGGTAAGAGCACAAGCTTAAATTATATAGCGCTTTTCTTTCCTCGTAAGTTTGAATAAAGTCGATGAGTTCAAGCGGATATTTTTTCCTTGAGCTAATACGATTGAAAAGATCTTTGATTAGCATGTTAAGAGAATTTTAAAAGATTTTATGTTTGAGTTGTTTTTCAAAGATAAAGAAAAGAGTACTTTGATATGTTATTATTCGATAGTTGAAATCAACTAAATTTTTTTATTAGAGTGAACTGATTTGTTGAGATGTGATTTGAGTTATATGTATTTAAGCATGTCCTCAAACTAAGAGAATAAATTTTGTGCATTCACGAGTATGAAGATGAACAAATGTAATGAAAAATCGATATTTTAGAAAGTATGATATAGAGATATACTTATTGGATTACTTTAACCGAATGATGTTATTACGAGTTAAAGTCGCTCCGATTGAGAATGTTATCACAGCTTGTGAAAGTTTGAATGGTCTGTTGCATGTTAGCAAAGTTAAAAACAGCTTGAAGGTATTATTAATCAAGCACTAGTTCTCGAAGTTCATCTAAATTGAGAAAAGAATTTGCAATTTTTCGTTGATGTACTATTGAACAGATTGGAATATGTTTTAATACAAAAATGTAAAGTGATAGTTTGTATTTTCGCATGCTTAAAGTCACATTAAAAGAGAACTGTTCGACTTGTGATTTAGAGACGACCACTTTTATGTTTGTGTTGTAACAAACCAAAATTTAGTCTAGTCTGAACAGCTGGTTTCGAGACCACAAACCGATGAGGAAAATTTTATTTTATTATATTTTTATGGTTTACAATTTTACTAAAAGATTTCAGTAAAAATTGCTCAAAATTTTCGACGTTTGAGCACTCAATTTAGTCAAAAGGACTAAATTGTAAAAGTGCAAAAGTTGAGTTCTACATGTTAGAGGTGTTCAATTGTTATTAAATTTTAAATTGAAGGTTATTAAATGATAATTAGACCATTGGTTAAGTTGGTGGACAAAATGGACATGGATGGGTATGTTTCAAAAGATTTTTAGGGGCATTTTGGTAATTTAATGAATTAAATGAATTAAAAACAAAATTTAAATGCCAAATTTGTCCATCTTCAAGCTTAGGCCGAATTTAACATGGGGAAGCCATGGATAGGGTTTTCAAGCTTTCCAAGCTTCATGGTAAGTCTATTCTAGCCCTGCTTTTCATGTTCTTTACGTTTTGAGTCCCAGAACTTGATTTAGCTTATTCTAGCAATAATTTAACCTAGGGTTCATATTTGGAAAAATACCCATAGGTGAAATGTGTTTACTTTGATGTTTTATGGCAGAATATGAAGCTTAGAATTATGTTAAACAACTTTACTAAGCGATTTTAAGTGAAAACGAGTAAAATGACATAATTGGCAAAAATACCTAATGTACATAAGTGCATGTTAGAGCAAGAATTTGATGTTGCCATAGAAGAGAAAAAATGTTCAGCATGTAATGAAACATAAGAAAATTGAATAAAAATTATTTTACGAGTTTAGGGGTAAAAGTGTAATTTTTGAAAAGTTAGGGGGCAAAATTGTAAATTTGCCAAAATTTGATATGTGAATTGAATTGATTAGTGTGTTGATAAAATGTATTAAATGAGTGTTAATTTGACATGTTAGATCAAGAAAACATGAAATTTGGACTAAGATTGGGGAAGAATGAAGTTGTGAGCTAAGTCGGGAAAATTAGTCGTTTCGGCATTTGAGGTAAGTCCGTGTGATTAAATGAGCATGATATTGATGTCATTGTTATTATACTTGAGAATCTATCTTGCCCTGATTGTATTAAAGTTTATGTTGATGATATTGTATATGAGAAAGTGATGTCAAGCGTAAATAACATTTATGTGTAAATAATGCACTATTATGTTTAGATAAATTGATGTATTGTTAAATGATTATACATGTGATATTATGATTGTCATTACGAATATTTGATAGTTGCAAAATTAGTATGAGAAATGTGTATTGATTTGAGAAATGAAATTGTAAGTATAAGTGATACTGAACAAATAAGTGAAATCCCGGTTAAACCTTAGGAATACTTTAGTGATAAGTGGTAGCTCGGCCACATATCGCTGGTAGCCGGCTACATATCGCTGGTAGCTCCGGCTACATATCGCTGGTAGCTCCGGCTACATATCAGTGGTAGCTACAGCTACATATCAGTGGTAGCTCCGGACTACATATCAGTGGTAGCTTCGGCTACATTTCAGTGGTAGCTTCGGCTACATTTCAGTGGTAGCTTCGGCTACATATCAGTGTGGCACTTATGTGCAAGATTTCTGTGTATCCTTTAGTATTCCAAATGGTTCAATGGGTAAATTGATGATACATAAGATGAGAAAGCATGTAATTGTATATATAAGTAATGTGCAGGTATGCATGTAAGCATGAAATTATATGTACAAATGGTACAGGTATGTACGTAAATTTTATAAGTGTTGGTCTTATGATATTATGAGTTATTATCATTATAAAAGTGACCTTAAGTGAATCTTAGGAATAAGTAATTATGTTGATGATATATGCATTTGGTTGAGAATCATGTATTAGGCTTTTGAGCCATATCAAATTGAGAGATAAGATGTTTAGTATATTTTTTTTATGATGCTTTGGATATTTGTGAAAACATAAAATGTTAGTGATACTTATGAAATCATTGTTATGCTAATTACAAGCTTAAGTATTTGGTGTTATGTATGTTTAAATAAAAGTGAATGCAAAGAAAATATGAAAGAGTGAAATTAGCATTAAAACATTTTTAGACAAAGAATAGTGATTATGTGAATTTGAAAAATAACCAAAAATAGGAGAAATGGAATTAGAAAGTGAATAAGATATAGAATTAAAGCTTATTGTTTCTATTTTCATATGAAAGAAACAGTGTAAGAAAAAGAATTTTATATTCTGAAATATTTGAATTTTAGTAAGACAATGTCGAATGAGTTTCGGAATCCCCTGTTTCAACTTTGGAAAATAATTAAAAATTGTAAAAATATAATTATGAGATATAATTTATATGCTTGAAATATTAAATGAGCCTATTTTCATTAAATGCCAAATTTGTCCATCTTCAATGTAACATCCCAAATATGGGGTTATTTGGGAATTGATTATTTTTTATATTGTTAATGGAAGAATAGAACTTAATTTAAGGCTTTGAGAATGCACGGTTTGATAGAAAAATTTCAGTTGTAAATTTTTAAAAGAAGGGAGCCTTAGTAAGTGGGTGTTATAAGAATAAATGTGGGTAATTTAACACTAATTAGGCCTTGGTAAAGTGGCAAAAAGAAGCCCACTTAGGAGCTAGCATGTGACGCCACATCAAGAGGAAGGGAGAGCCTTGGTTCGAGTCACAAGGATCCCTCTCTTTTTGCATTATGGATGGACGGCACATGTGGAGAGTTTTTCTCTCCTTGGATTCTTTTATTTTGGATAATAAAGGGGTTAATATTATTATTAATAAGGGATAATTTAAGCACTTTAAATTGGTTTTAAATTGCTTAAAATTGGTGATAATAAGGGATTTTATTATATTGATATAAAGAGGATATGGGTTGGATTATTATTTGATTAAAGGGGAATTAATTCAAATTAATTTGAATTAATTTAAATGAGTGGCCAGGAGAAGTTGTAAGTGTTTGCCGAAATCTAAACACTTCATGGAGAAGTGGACGGCAAGGTCACTAAGGGGGGGGTGCCGAATGCCTATAAAAGCCCCAACCTACCACCTTGTTGTTCTTTTCTTTCATTTGAGCCGAAACCCTCAACCTTTCTTTCTTTGTTTTCTGATATTTTTCTCCATTCTCTCAAACCCTTGGCCGAAACACTCTCTACTTCTCTTTGCCGAATTCCCATCTTCAATCCCTCCTTTCTTTGATTTTCTTTGCTGGCCGAACATCCACTCCTTTAGCCAACACTCTCATCACCCTCTCTTGCCATTAATTTCCTTCATAAAACCGATACACCCATATTGAAGTGCCGAAATTCTCTTTTCTTTTTGGTAGCATCTTGGCCGAATAGTAGAAGCAGTATAGATCTCTTTGGATTTTCGTGGTCAATCGCTTTGGTGAAGGTAAGTTGTGCCGAAACTTCATGGGATCCCTTCACTAGTCTTTGTCAACTCTTATTTAGGGTAAGTGCCGATTTCGGCAATGGCTAGCTAGATTTCTAAATGTTAGTAATCGATCTCTTCTAGGTACCCCAGGATCGTGAAGCAAGCGACCCAAGCCCTAATCTCTAACATTCGATTTTGGTAAGTTTGGGTAAGGTCTATGTTGGTTTTCAAAAGCCGAAAAGCTTTGGTTATGAGTAATGTTCATTAATCGATTATTTGGTAAAGCAGATCTGTGAATCGAGTGCTGTGGTTAGTAGCAAAGAGTTAAAGGTAAGGTTTTGGGATCAAAAGATAAACCCCTAGAATTGTTTGGGTTGGCCGAATATGCCATGGTACTAACCCATGTGTTTGGCCGAATATAGGGACCAGTAGATCTAGGTGGCCGACATCTCTTTTCGGGATTTAGACGATTCACAGACAGTGTGTACATACACACGTATAATAGTTAATAAAGTGTATTAAGTGTATGTTATGTGTAAATCGCTTTATGTAGATATGGCATTAGTGCCTTAATGGTACAAGCGAGGATTCTGGTAAGTCTCTATTTGTATGAGATTGATAATGATGCTTTTGGGAAGCATGGGTTATTTGATACATGTGATATATGTATGTTCTGTTATTAACTGCTTGACATGGGTTGATGAGAGGAGGGGGCAGTGATATCGTGCTGACGAGCACCAGTGTTTTGGTAACACATCGTGACTATATGTCACCAGAGGTTTGGTACCTCCAGAGGTTTGGTACCTCATAGCGACTTGTCCTCGTGGTTAACACCACCGTGGGTTGGCCCCACTTGAGATATGGGATCGCCCGCCGGTGATTTGGTATCACACGATGGGTTGGCCCCATCACCCGATTTGTGTCTACGGACACCGGTTTTGGTAGCACATTGTGACTATATGTCACCAGTGGTTTGGCACCACCGGTGTTTTGGTAACACATCGTGACTACGGTCACCAAAGTGGTTTGGTACCACATGGGGTAGACAAAGGCGTTTGGTTGGCTAGGTTGGGTACACGATACTCTGTATAATTAATCGTTATATGTTGTGTATGAAATGTTGTATTAACCGGGAAGGGTTACATCTTGAGTCTTGGTGACTCACCTTCTCCTTTAACATTTTTGGTGACTCGTAGATGGCGGTTGAGGAGCCGATTGGACTCGAGGTGGCCATGCAAGTGGATTTAAATTTATAGGACTTTTTATTTGATTATTTTTACTTTGGTTGTAATAAGGCCTCCATAAACTTTATTTTCGTTCTTTCCGATATGTTGGATATTTTATTTAAGCTATGTTATTAAAATTGGACTAAGATCACATGTTTCTTAAATTAACACGAAAATGCTTTTTCGTGCCATCTAAAGCACACTTGAAACTTGTATAATAACCAGGACTTAATTAAATTTCGAATTAAATCCAAGTGTAGCTTTGGCAAGATAACCAAAAACGAGAAGCTTTCAGTAAAACTTAAATAGGCATTGAAATAGTGTTCACAAGGTTTTTCTCCGTAATAACTCAGATTCGGTCGTAATGTTTGGGCCGGGTTTGGGTTGTTACAGAATTGGTATCAGAGCCCAGTTCAAAGCTCGGCTGTGGGGGCCCAAGGCCCAAAAATGTTTTAAAAGGCCTTTTGAATGATTTTTGGTTTTTGAACAAGCATGGCCCGAGTCTCCGGCACCGATCCGCCTGTAAGTACATCTAAACCTTTTTGTGAAATATATTCTGTAGAAGGGTAGGAAGCATGGAACGTAGATAGATTTATAGGACTTGGACCCTAAGGCTAGATTACTCAAACACAACGAAGCATAAGACTTAAATAACTAAACCAACCTATGACTTAGTCAATGAGCTAGGGTGTGGTAACCCCCAGACGCATGTCTAGGATTGGATCCTGGAAGAGCTTGGTATTTAAGCGGTCCTCGTGACTCACCTCCTCTTCGCAGTATCCTACCAGTGCGTAGCTTCGGTTCACCCTAACTCGAGAAGGCTCGGTGGTGTGGTAACCTGCGTGCGCATGTCTCAGAAAGGTTTGGTGAGAGCTTGGTATTTAAGCGGTCCTCGTGACTCACCTCCTCTTCACTCGAGTGCCTCTGTGCGTAGCTTTGGTTCACCCCACGACCGAAGGAAAGCGCGGTCATGGGCTAAACATAATGATTAAAACCCAAAAAGGAATTAGCCTTGTTTTTCAAAATAGAACGAATAACAAGCCCTAACGTTTCCAAAATTTGTCCAATAACCCTCTTAAACCTTAGAACCCTACTTTTACGACGTATTTCTCGGAAAACTTGACTTGTGAAAAATTACAGAATACCCTTAGGAGTAAAATTACGCAAATACCCCTGTAGGAAAAAGACGAAAATACCCCTGGGTTAGAAATGGGCAGAAATGGCCGATGAGTGAATAGGTATGGAAAGTATTAAGGAATGGATGCATGGACTTCTTTGTGTGAACTAGGATAGGAAACTGAAACATTGTTTGCTCGAAAGAATCTCTGATTAAATCGTATTCATAAAATTTCTTCGCGAGTAATAAAGTGAAACAAATGCTAACGCATAAAATTTTCTTAATCAGATTAAAAGCGCGGTAGATAGAATGAGTTCTAGAGGACGTGGACGCCGTGGACGTGGTAGGGGTAGGATGACGGTGTCTGAACCCGTCAGTCGGGACACAAGGTTCGAAAATGAGGTACCATCGCCACCACCACCTCCTACTTTTTTGGTGAGGAGCCGAGCATCGGACCGGTGGTGAGTCGGTATCATAGCGTGTTGCGAGTCTTGGAGATGGTGGTTGGGTGGTGGAAATGTTGGAGCTCGGAAATCTGTCCCCGAGCGACTCCGATCTAACGGAGCGGAGGTATTCCGAGGTGTGTCAGGAGTGGCACCCAGTGCAGTGGAATATTGGCTAGAGTCAACTGAAAGAATCATGGATGACCTTGACTGACTGAGGAAGAGAAGCCGAAAAGGGGAGTGTCGCTTCTAAAGGATGAAGCGTATCAGTGGTGGCTTACGGTTCGAGATGGGGCTACAACCGATGATTTGACATGGGAGTATTTCGTAACCGCCATCGAAAAAGTATGTGGGCATTAGCTACACCGACGCCAGAGAAAGGCTTTTGCGGGATTAGTGCAAGGAACTAAGTCCGTGTCGGAATATGAGGCGGAATTTCTAAGGCTGAGTAGATATGCGAGAGGCATCGTGGCTACTGAACCATGAGCGCTGTGTCCGCTTTGAGGACGGTCTCCGAGATGATTTGAGGTTACTAATTGCCCCACAGCAAGTTCGTGAGTTTTCGTCTCTAGTGGAAAAGGCTAAGGTAGCCGAAGGAATCAAGGAGGTTGTGAGGCAGAACTATAGTAAGAACAATCAGAAGAGAAGTTTTGGGTCAGCTGGGTCAAGCGGAAGTGCTCAGAAAAAGGTTAGGCCAAGTGGGCCCAATCAGGCAGCAAGGCCCACAACTGCTAATCAAAGGCCGACTCAGTGCAATCGCTGTGGAAAGACCCATTGGGGAGGTTGTTGGACTGGTGACAAAGGATGCTTTGAGTGTGGATCTTTGGAGCATCGCGTCAGAGATTGTCCCCAAAAACTAGCTAAGAAGCAGCCAGAGGGGCAGAACCGTGCTCAGGATAGAAATGTAGGACCACAGAGGGGTCGTGGTAATGGTAGAGGAAACAACGGTCCTAACCGAGGTCGTGGAACTCAAGGCAGAGGTTCAGGCAACACAGAGGCTAGGCACCGGCTAGTTTTTACGCAGCGAGGTGTCGCGAGGAAGGTGACGCACCGGATGTTATAACCGGTACGTTTCTAATTTTCGGTTTTCCTTATGTTGCATTGATTGATGTGGGCTCGACACACTCGTACATTGCTAGTAGTGTGGTAGGAACAATGGACCTAAACTCAAAGCGCTTCTAGGGAGATGACCGTAGTTAGCCCCTTAGGTCACTCCGTAGTCGTGAGACAAACTCTATAGAGGCGCACCCTAGAACTCCAAGGGGTAGTATTTGTAGTCGATCTAATGGAACTACCGTTTGGGGAGTTCGATTTGATACTTGGTATGGATCTGGTTGGTTGAGTACCAAGCAAGGTTGGACTGCGACCAAGCGCATGGTTCTTAAGGCGCGAGAAGGTGGTGAAGTGGTTATGATAGGAGATAGGAGGAATTACCTATCCAATGTAGTGACCGCCTTGAAGGTGAAAAGATGGTCAAGAAGGGTTGTGAGGCGTATTTGGTTCAAATCACGTGCTTTGGAAGCCAAGGGGGTTAGTAATTGAAAAGGTCCGAACGGTTGGGGAATTTGTTGATGTGTTCCCGTAAGAACTTCCGGTTTGCCCCGGATCGAGAAGTCAATTCGGTATAGACTTGCTACCGAACGGCACTGTGTCCATCGCACCATACCGAATGGCACCAAAAGAATTGGTGGAGTTAAAGGCTCAAATTCGTGAGCTCTTGGATAGAGGGTTTATACGACCAAGTATATCTCCGTGGGGCGCTTCGTGTTGTTTGTCAAGAAGAAGAAGGGCGGTTCTATGCGGATGTGCATCGACTCACCGTCCGTTGAACAAGTTAACGATCAAGAACAAGTATCCGTTGCCTCGGATTGACGACTTGTTCGATCAAGCGAAAGGGTGCCTCGGTGTTTTGAAGATAGACCTTAGGTCGTTATCACCAATTAAGGGTGAAGGAGGTCGATGTTCACAAAGCGACATTCGAACTCGGTATGGGCATTTCGAGTTCTTGGTGATGCCATTCGGTTGACCAATGCATGCAGCGGTATTCATGGACTTGATGAACGAGTATTCCAAAGAAGACTTGGACCGATTCGTCGTGGTGTTCATAGACGACATATTGGTTTATTCAAAGACGTAAGAGGAGCATGACAAGCATTTACGGATAGTTCGCAAGTATTGAGGGAGAAGCGGTTATATGCCAAATTCGGTAAGTGTGAATTTTGGCTTAGGAAGTGGCTTTCTTAGGTCATGTAGTATCACGGTGAAGGAATTAGGGTAGACCTCGCAAGATTGAAGCAAAGATTGGAGTGGAAACCACCTAGGACGGTGGGTGAAATACGGAGTTTTCGGGTTTAGCGGTGGTACTATCGGAGATTCGTGGAAGGATTCTCTCTAATAGCAAATGCCGTTGACTAAGTTGCTAAGGAAAGGTGTCTCATTTGTATGGACGGAGAAGCAGCAAGAAAGCTTTGATAAGTTAAGGAAGATTTTGACGGAAGCTCGGTTTTGGTACAAATTTGAAGCGGGAAAGATATTCACAGATTTATTGTGATGCATCTCACACCGGTTTGGGATGTGTGTTGATGCGAGGATGGGAAGGTAGTAGCCTATGCATCCCGTCAATTAAGACCGCATGAGGTTAACTACCCAACTCACGACTTAGAGTTAGCGGCGATGCGTCTTCGCTCTGAAGATATGGAGACATTACCTGTATGGAGAGAAGTCGATGGTCTACACGGATCACAAAAGCTTGAGGTATCTTCTGACTCAGAAGGATCTGAATCTGAGACAGCGTCGATGGATTGAATTACTAAAGGACTATGATTGTTCAATCGAGTACCATCCGGGAAAGGCTAATGTGGTAGCTGACGCATTGAGCCGGAAGGTGGTGACGGACTTAAGAGCAATGTTCGCTCGGTTAAGTCTGTATGATGATGGGAGTCTTTTGGCAGAACTTCAAGTAAAGCCGACTTGGATTGAGGAGATTAAAGAAAAGCAGTTAATGGATGAAGGCTTGAGCGCTAAGAGGGTACAAGTTCAAGACAGTGGTTTGGAAGGGTACAGTCTGTCTAGTGATGGAGTGCTTTGTTTTCAAGGACGAGTATGTATGCCAAAGGATACAGAATTAAGACAGAAAATTCTCCAAGATGCACATAGCAGCCCATACGCTATGCATCCTGGGGGAAGCAAGATGTATGGAGATTTGCGGAAACAGATTTTGGTGGCACAGGTTGAAGCGTGAGATAACGGAGTTCGTAGGAAGTGTCCGACGTGTCGCATGTTAAGGTGAACATCGGTCACCATCGGGACTACTTCAACCGATAAAGATCCTCAATGGAAATGGGAGAGGATCACCATGGATTTTGTTAGTGGGCTACCCTTACGCCCACCAAGAAGGACCTTGATTTGGGTAATTGTGGATCGCTCGACTAAATCAGCTCACTTCATGCCGGTGAGAATGGATTACTCACTCCGAAGCTTAGCGAAGTGTATGTGGGTGAAATAGTGAGGTTGCATGGTGTGCCGATGTCGATTATCTCGGATAGGGATCCCGATTCACGTCAAGGTTTTGAAAGCGTTGCATCAAGCTTTGGGTACACGGTTGGATTTCAAGACGGCTTTCCATCCACAAATCACCGGACGATCGGGAAAGGGTGATACTGGTTTTAGAAGACATGTTAAGAGGTCGTGTCTTGGATTTTAGTGGTAGTTGGGAGGAGTACCTACCATTGGCGGAATTCGCTTATAACAATAGTTATGAAGCGAGTATTCAAATGGCTCCATACGAGGCCCTATATGGACGGAAGTGTCGTACTCCTACATGTTGGACTCGAGTTGGGAGAAAGACAAGTTCGGGTCCGAGTTGGTAACCGAGACGGAAGACAAAGTCAAGGTGATTCGGTCTCGTCTCAAAGAAGCATCGGATAGGCGTAAGTCTTATGCCGATCTCAAACGCAAGGAAGTGGAGTATCTTTGTGGAGACAGGGTTTTCTGAAAGTGTCGCCTTGGAAAAAGGTGTTGAGATTTGGACGGAAAGGAAGTTAAGCCCAAGGTTCATTGGGCCATATACTGTTGTGAAGCGAGTAGGACCAGTGGCTTATCAGCTAGAGCTGCCGGCAGAACTGAGTCAGATTCATAACGTATTTCATGTGTCAATGTTGAGACGGTATCGGTCAGATCCTTCGCACGTTGTGCCAGTAGCAGAGATCGAGGTGAGCTCGGATTTATCTTTTGAGGAAAAACCGGTTCAGATAGTAGATCGAGATGTGAAAGTTCTACGTAGGAAGGCAAAGTGCCTTTAGTAAAAGTGTTATGGCGGAACCACGGAGTGGAAGAAGCTACGTGGGAGCCCGAGGAGGTGATGCGACAATACCCCCATCTCTTTTGATCAAGGAATTTCGAGGACGAAATTTATTTTAAGGGGGTAGAATCGTAACATCCCAAATATGGGGTTATTTGGGAATTGATTATTTTGATATTGTTAATGGAAGAATAGAACTTAATTTAAGGCTTTGAGTATGCCGGTTTGATAGAAAAATTTGGGTTGTAAATTTTTAAAAGAAGGAGCCTTAGTAAGTGGGTGTTATAAGAATAAATGTGGGTAATTTAACACTAATTAGGCCTTGGTAAAGTGGCAAAAGAAGCCCACTTAGGAGCTAGCATGTGACGCCACATCAAGAGGAAGGGAGAGCCTTGGTTCGAGTCACAAGGATCCCCTCTTTTGCATTATGGATGGACGGCACATGTGGAGAGTTTTCTCTCCTTGGATTCTTTTATTTTGGATAATAAAGGGGTTAATATTATTATTAATAAGGGATAATTTAAGCACTTTAAATTGGTTTTAAATTGCTTAAAATTGGTGATAATAAGGGATTTTATTATATTGATATAAAGAGGATATGGGTTGGATTATTATTTGATTAAAGGAATTAATTCAAATTAATTTGAATTAATTTAAATGAGTGGCAGGAGAAGTTGTAAGTGTTTGTAGAAATCTAAACACTTCATGGAGAGAAGTGGACGGCAAGGTCACTAAGGGGGTGCCAATGCCTATAAAAGCCCCAACCTACCACCTTGTTGTTCTTTTCTTTCATTTGAGCCGAAACCTCAACCTTTCTTTCTTTGTTTTCTGATATTTTTCTCCATTCTCTCAAACCCTTGGCCGAAACACTCTCTACTTCTCTTTGCCGAATTCCCATCTTCAATCCCTCCTTTCTTTGATTTTCTTTGCTGGCCGAACATCCACTCCTTTAGCCAACACTCTCATCACCCTCTCTTGCCATTAATTTCCTTCATAAAACCGATACACCCATATTAAAGTGCCGAAATTCTCTTTTCTTTTTGGTAGCATCTTGGCCGAATAGTAGAAGCAGTATAGATCTCTTTGGATTTTCGTGGTCAATCGCTTTGGTGAAGGTAAGTTGTGCCGAAACTTCATGGGATCCCTTCACTAGTCTTTGTCAACTCTTATTTAGGGTAAGTGCCGATTTCGGCAATGGCTAGCTAGATTTCTAAATGTTAGTAATCGATCTCTTCTAGGTACCCTGTGATCGTGAAGCAAGCGACCCAAGCCCTAATCTCTAACATTCGATTTTGGTAAGTTTGGGTAAGGTCTATGTTGGTTTTCAAAAGCCGAAAAGCTTTGGTTATGAGTAATGTTCATTAATCGATTATTTGGTAAAGCGGATCGTGAATCGAGTCTTTGTGGTTAGTAGCAAAGAGTTAAAGGTAAGGTTTTGGGATCAAAAGATAAACCCCTAGAATTGTTTGGGTTGGCGAATATGCCATGGTACTAACCCATGTGTTTGGCCGAATATAGGACCGATGAGATCTAGGTAGCCGACATCTCTTTTCGTGATTTAGACGATTCGGTGCAGACAGTGTACATACACACGTATAATAGTTAATAAAGTGTATTAAGTGTATGTTATGTGTAAATCGCTTTATGTAGATATGGCATTAGTGCCTTAATGGTACAAGCGAGGATCCCTGTAAGTCTCTATTTGTATGAGATTGATAATGATGCTTTTGGGAAGCATGGGTTATTTGATACATGTGATATATGTATGTTCTGTTATTAACCGCTTGACATGGGTTGATGAGAGGAGGGGCGGTGATATCGTCCGACGCGAGCACCGGTGTTTTGGTAACACACTGTGACTATATGTCACCAGAGGTTTGGTACCTCCAGAGGTTTGGTACCTCATAGCGACTTGTCCCCGTGGTTAACACCACCGTGGGTTGGCCCCACTTGAGATATGGGATAAATGCGCCGGTGATTTGGTATCACACGATGGGTTGGCCCCATCACCCGATTTGTGTCTACGGACACGGTGCTTTGGTAGCACATTGTGACTATATGTCACCAGTGGTTTGGCACCACCGGTGTTTTGGTAACACATCGTGACTACGGTCACCAGTGGTTTGGTACCACATGGGGTAGACAAAGGCGCGTTTGGTTGGCTAGGTTGGGTACACGATACTCTGTATAATTAATCGTTATATATTGTGTATGAAATGTTGTATTAACTTGGGGAAGGGTTACATCTCGAGTCTTGGTGACTCACCTTCTCCTTTAACATTTTTTGGTGACTCGTAGATGGCGGTTGAGGAGCCGATTGGACTCGAGGTGGCCATGCAAAGTGGATTTAAATTTATAGGACTTTTTATTTGATTATTTTTACTTTTGTTGTAATAAGGCCTCCATAAACTTTATTTTCGTTCTTTCGATATGTTGGATATTTTATTTAAGCTATGTTATTAAAATTGGACTAAGATCACATGTTTCTTAAATTAACACGAAAATGCTTTTTCGTGCCATCGGGCACACTTGAAACTTGTATAATACTTAGGACTTAATTAAATTTCGAATTAAATCCAAGTGTAGCTTTGGCAAGATAACCAAAACGAGAAGCTTTCAAAGTAAAACTTAAATAGGCATTGAAATAGTGTTCACAAGGGTTTTCTCCGTAATAACTCGGATTCGGTCGTAATGTTTGGGCCGGGTTTGGGTTGTTACATTCAAGCTTAGGCCGAATTTAACATGGGGAAGCCATGGATAGGGTTTTCAAGCTTTCCAAGCTTCATGGTAAGTCTATTCTAGCCTGCTTTTTCATGTTCTTTACATTTTTGAGTCCGGTAACTTGATTTAGCTTATTCTAGCAATAATTTAACCTAGGGTTCATATTTGGAAAAATACCCATAGGTGAAATGTGTTTACTTTGATGTTTTATGGCAGAATATGAAGCTTAGAATTATGTTAAACAACTTTTACTAAGCGATTTTAAGTGAAAACGAGTAAAATGACATAATTGGCAAAAATACCTAATGTACATAAGTGCATGTTAGAGCAAGAATTTGATGTTGCCATAGAAGAGAAAAAATGTTCAGCATGTAATGAAACATAATAAAATTGAATAAAATTATTTTACGAGTTTAGGGGTAAAGTGTAATTTTTGAAAAGTTAGGGGGCAAAATTGTAAATTTGCCAAAATTTGATATGTGAATTGAATTGATTAGTGTGTTGATAAAATGTATTAAATGAGTGTTAATTTGACATGTTAGATCAAGAAAACATGAAATTTGGACTAAGATTGGGGAAGAATGAAGTTGTGAGCTAAGTCGGGAAAATTAGTCGTTTCGGCATTTGAGATAAGTCCGTGTTATTAAATGAGCATGATATTGATTTCATTGTTATTATACTTGAGAATCTATCTTGCCCTGATTGTATTAAAGTTTATTTTGATGATATTGTATATGAGAAAGTGATGTCAAGCGTAAATAACATTTATGTGTAAATAATGCACTATTATGTTTAGATAAATTGATGTATTGTTAAATGATTATACATGTGATATTATGATTGTCATTACGAATATTTGATAGTTGCAAAATTAGTATGAGAAATGTGTATTGATTTGAGAAATGAAATTGTAAGTATAAGTGATCTTGAACAAATAAGTGAAATCCCGGTTAAACCTTAGGAATACTTTAGTGATAAGTGGTAGCTCGGCTACATATCGAGTGGTAGCCGGCTACATATCAGTGGTAGCTCGGCTACATATCGATGGTAGCTCGGCTACATATCGATGGTAGCTCTGACTACATATCGATGGTAGCTCGGCTACATATCGATGGTAGCTTTGGCTACATTTTAGTGGTAGCCGGCTACATTTCGATGGTAACCGGCTACATATCGATTGTGGCACTTATGTGCAAGATTTCTATGTATCCTTTAGTATTCCAAATGGTTCAATGGGTAAATTGATGATACATAAGATGAGAAAGCATGTAATTGTATATATAAGTAATGTGCAGGTATGCATGTAAGCATGAAATTATATGTACAAATGGTACAGGTATGTACGTAAATTTTATAAGTGTTGGTCTTATGATATTATGAGTTATTATCATTATAAAAGTGACCTTAAGTGAATCTTAGGAATAAGTAATTATGTTGATGATATATGCATTTGGTTGAGAATCATGTATTAGGCTTTTGAGCCATATCAAATTGAGAGATAAGATGTTTAGTATATTTGTTTTATGATGCTTTGGATATTTGTGAAAACATAAAATGTTAGTGATACTTATGAAATCATTGTTATGCTAATTACAAGCTTAAGTCTTTGGTGTTATGTATGTTTAAATAGAAGTGAATGCAAAGAAAACATGAAAGAGTGAAATTAGCATTAAAACAGTTTAGACAACAACAGTTATGTGAATTTGAAAAATAACCAAAAATAGGAGAAATGGAATTAGAAAGTGAATAAGATATAGAATTAAAGCTTATTGTTTCTATTTTCATATGAAAGAAACAGTGTAAGAAAAAGAATTTTATATTCTGAAATATTTGAATTTTAGTAAGACAATGTCAGAATGAGTTTCGGAATCCCCTGTTTCAACTTTGGAAAATAATTAAAAAATTGTAAAAATATAATTATGAGATATAATTTATATGCTTGAAATATTAAATGAGCCTATTTTCATTAGAAACAAGTGGGAACGGCATATAAAAACTGTATAATGAGATGATTGATTTTTAGTGAAGAGAGACCAGAACCGTTGAACAGTGTAATAGGGGAGAATTTAATGAATAAACTGTACTAATTAGCCAAACCAAAAATTCTGAAAATTTTATGGTAAAAAGATATATGAGTCTAGTTTCAAGGAAAATTAGAGGAACTTATTTTGGAGTTCTGTAGCTCCAGATATAAATGATTTAGTGACTGTGACTCGAGAAAACAGCTTGACTGGAATATGAGTAAAGATGCAAATTGGGTTGTATTACGATGAGAAACAAGGGGATAAATTATTATTATTTTTATCTTCATACGGTCTTACTAAGCTGTAAAGCTTACTCCCTCCCTTCCTTTCCTTTAGTGTTTTCAGGTTAGCTCGGGGTTGGAGATCGTCGGAGGCAGCATCACACTATCAAGTCGCTACCTTTGGTATAATGAAGCATATATTACAAATTTCAAGTGAGTGGCATGTATAGAGATTTAGTTGATTGACATGCATTATTTTTCTTTGGCCAAATGTGTAGGTTTATATTAAGTTATATGCATATGGCCATGAGATGCTGATTATGGCTTGTGGCCGGAGTTATTCATGTCATATCTTAATGTTTATAATGTGATTATGTTTGTTTTCCATGCATGGTTAGTAATATGACATGAGTGCTTGATGGATAAGTTGGTAACCATATTATAATGGTAAAAGTGGTCATCAAAATAACAAGTCTTATGAGGGTGAAATATGAAATCTAGGCGTGGTATTGCATGAATCTGTATGTTATAGTGCAGTAATGCCTCGTACTTTTTGTTTGGTGTCGGATGTAGATAAGGGGTTACATTTAGTGGTATCAGAGCTATGGTTTAGTCGGTTCTCGGACTAACATAGCAAGTGTGAGAGTCTAGTTATACATGCCACCAATATGTGATAGTGTGATGTTTCCGACGCGATTGAGGACCATCTTGTTGAAACAAAAGTACTCTCCAACCGAGCTATATCCGAGCACTTGATAGTGTTACTGAAGTATTTGAATAAAGTGTAGTTATGATGAGTTAAACTCAGAAAGGTATGAATAAGAATTTGTAATGTGCATATGTGATAATGTGTGAAATGAAAGTTTATATAGTGATATGCTTATTCATATTTGTTTGGCCTTCATATCTTTGTTGCATCTTGACTAAAACCGATTAGTGAATGTGATAAGTAAAGTTATTTAAATTTCATAGAATGTATGAATGAGTGCACTTGTTTGAGCGAGATGATTGGAAATTTTGTGTGAGACAAATATGAATGATAAATTACTTGAAGTGGATAGTATAATTATAATGACATATGTTGATAATGAAAGATGTGTCATATGTATAAATATGTGAGAATCGAGTTAGAGGTCACACGACCTCACCCCTTACCGATAAGGTGTTTATAATGAAATTCATGAGAATCATGTTGATTAAGTTTCTAAGTGTGGAATCAAAGAGTTCAGTGATAGAATAACTATAGATATGATCGAGAGACTGAAAATGGTTGACAAGTGAAGGACGAGTTAAAAGATATTAGATTGACCAAAGAATTATTCGGTTTATATAATATCATAAATAGTAAAGAAGTTAACTTTGATAAATTGATTTATTCGGATACGATACCGAAATGATGTATTAATTAAAATTTTTCTGAACTGATTTTCTTTAGTGAAAGGAATAATGTGGAAATTAGTGAGGGCAGAATTAGGCAGAAGAATGATGTTGAAATGTGAAAATGTTTAAGTATAGTGATCACAGATTGAGCAATTTACGACTATCTCTTCTAGGTATTATATGTGTTCATATATTCACAGAGACAATTATGATTATTTGTTCTATGATGAAAGTATCGTTAGTTTGATTTATATATGATCAGTGTAGGGCCCAAAATTTGCCCGGGCCCATACCCAAACAAAACAAAAAATAATAATAACCAAAATTAAAAAAACAGAATCCAAAATAGTCCAATAACAAATGAAACCCAAATAAGCCCAACAAACCTAACCCCTACCCAATTAGCGGCCCAAAAATAAAGACCCATAACCCAATACTAAGCCCAAGCCACTACCCAAAATCACAAGGCCCAAAACGGCCCAAATTTTTAGAATTTTCAAAAAACCCTAGGAACTTCCAGACTTTTCGGTAGCGCCACGCGTCCCTCCTCGCCGCGCGGCGCCACCACGCACGCCGCCACGTTGCCCGCCTCCGTGCCAGCGCCACGTCACCTTCGTACCTGCGAAAACGAAAAAAAGACAGCTCAACAAGCAAAAAGAAAAAACGATTGTATTTGGATTTTTCATTTTTTGAATTCGGTTATAAAAACTGAAGCAAAAATATTTGTAAGCTTCACGATTTTTGTACAGGAAAATACAGAAAATCAATAGGAATAAAAAATCAGATTCAAGGAAAAAGGTTTTAGACTCTTTTTTCTTTTCTTTTTGCACTGCTTTGCTTTCCTTCATTTTTGATTTTTAAAATCGATTTTAAATAAAATCGAGAGAGGAGGGCTTACAGGTTTACTCCTTGAATCTCTGGCAAAGATGGAGGTACATTAAGCACCGATGACCCTCAAGGGCGGCTCCTAGGCTGAAACCCTAGCAGAGATTTGGGGAAGGGGTTTGTTTTGATGAATTTTTGGAAAATGGCGGATAGCCATTCTTTTTAGGTTTTAGGAACAAACAAAAGCGGCGTCACTTTGTTTTTTTAAAATCGGTATTGAAAGCGGCACCGTTTGGTGCTCGATTCGTGCATTTAGGTCTTAGAAACAAAGACCGTTTGGTGCTAGGACCATATGCCCGACCCGATCCAAAGAAAGGATCCGCGTGTTTTATAAAGAGAGAATATTTACGCGCTTGGTCCCTTTTCTTTGCGCCGCTATTCGGTTAGGCCCTTTTTATTTCTTTTCTTTCTTTTAAATTTTGTCCAGTAATTTTGGACAGTATTAATTTAGTCCCCTTTTAAACGTTGCACTCAAGGACCTGGGTAAATTGCGTTTTAATCCTCCTTGGTTTGCGAGCGTCATTTTTTGGTCCTCCTTTCTGTTTCAATATTTTATTTATTTATTAATTATCCCTTTTAGTTTATACTTATTTTCAATTGAGTTATTTGTTTTAGTTTACACAATTCTTTTATTATTTTAGATTTATCTATTATGCATTATTTTAGATATTATTTATTATTTCAATTGGGTTATATTAATTATTCATTATTTTGATTATTTTAATATATTATTTTGAATTCTTTTACCAATTTTACATTATTTTGATTTGATTGTTTTGACTTTCATTTATACATATTATTAGTTGTTTTATTTTATAACTTATTTATTTTGAAGGTCACTTTTGTAAATGTTTCTAGGTTTTAAGAATTTGTATGATATTTAATTTGAATACTTCTATATGTTTTTATTTTATATACATATACCTATAATTTATATTAAAATTATTTTTATACTATGTATATATCATTGATTTCACATTATTTTATGCATATATTTTTTTAAATCTATTTATGTGTATAGGTATATATTTTTTATTCCCTATTTTATTATATATAAATATTTTGTTTATTTTAATAACCTTGATATATTATTTTCATGCATAAATTATTAACTTTAGTCTTTTTATTTTCATGCATATTACTTATTTAGACTAACATGTATTATTTTATACTTTGATTTTCTCCTTACTTAATATTTTATTTTAGAATCTATTATGTATATAATTTCTTTTTTTATGGACTCTATTTTAAATTACATATTTATTTATTCCAAACATTTTTATATATCATTATTTTTTATATATACATACATTATTTTATATCGAGTTTTTATTACATATGTAGTATTTAAATAAACACATATTATATATATATATATATATATATATATCTTTGGTTTATTTGTTTTAAAACTTGCTATATGTTATTTGTATTAATTGGCTTGCCATTGTATGTACCCAAATTCATTCCCTTCAAATTTCATATTACGATCATTCATTAGTATAACATTTTATCCATGTATATTATTCAATGTTTGTAATCTCGTTTATTTACATTATCGCATTGTGATTTAAACTTTAACATCTTGATTGATATTAGTAGTTCCATTGTCATTCCAAATAGGCTAATGAAATGCATTTTGAGCCAATTTTAAAATTGCGTATTTGAAAATTCTTCAAAATAAGGCAATATTTGTGTGTTTAGAAATTTGAGAAATCGTGCCCTATCGTCTTTGGTTTCGGTTTTTCATTTGACCAAATAACCAAATATCCTTTTAATCGCATATTTTGAAAATCAAAGATGATCTCGGTGTCGGAGGTATAAGCGTGTCATATCCTAACGTCTTTGGATGTGATGTTTTTATTCCTTTGGAGCGAGTGAATCTTGAGATTCAATTCAAAATTAATTAACATTCTTTAAAAAGTATCACACCTTAAACATTTTCAAGTTTTCAACACAAGGACATTAGCTAATCAATTTGGTACCAATTTTAGGCATTGCGAGGGTGCTAATCCTTCCTCACACATAACCGACTCCCGAACCTGTTTTCTTATATTTCGTAGACCAAAAATTATTGTTTTAATAAATCCAAATGTTTTATTAAAATAATCCATCTTAAGGTGATCCGATCACACGTTGAATAAAAGATCAGTGGCGACTCAATATTTCATTTTAAAGTCAATCCCCGTTTTTTTTCAAACTCAAAAAAATGGTTTCGATAGCTTGGCGACTCCACTGGGGACTGGTTGAGAGTCAGGCCATAAATTGATTAATTTTTGTCCTTTTGATTGAAAATTTGGAAAATTGTTTTGAAAAATCATGTTTCTTTTGATGCATTTGTTTGTGCTATGATGGCAATAATGTCGAGTCTCATTAACTACTTTGGCATTGCATTGCATGACCGTTGTGGTCACACCTTTAAGTGGGAGTGAGAAACTATGCCTTCGTGAGGTTTTCATCTCCGCATGGGCTAGAGGATTGCCTCCGGGATACATCTGTACCTATGTGCTTCGTGAGATTTTCATCTCCGCATGGCCATAGGGAAATGTGTCCCCCTGAACCGAACTCGGTCCGTATGAGCCTATAATGGGTGAGGATCGAGGAATCTGCTGGTTCAGGTACCTCTCTTTAGAACAAAACCACATCTAGTGAACCCTAGGAGCCTACCCTAGGTAGAACCATGCCAAACCCCAGTAGTCACCCAGATAGGTGTTCTATGTTGTTTATTTCTCCTGTGCTAACTTGTTTTGTTTTGTTTTGGTTGTATTGCATTCTCATCATAGAAAGGAGATGTTGATTCAAATTCGATTGCTAAATAGAAGAGTTTGTCATAAGAAAATAGATTGCTTGATAAAGTGGGTTATAATACGTTGGTCCAAATATAGTCCAAGTAAACACAACAAGAAAAGATTGATAGTATATGACTTTGCCTCGTTGCCCGGGGATTCAAGCAAAAAAGGATTATTCGAGAGCCATCACGTCTCAATTGTCTTAAAGAAGCTTATGAACATCGCGGAGGATAAGTGAGTGAAGAGTCACGACCGAGATCAAGCAACAAGGAGCCAGAAGAGACATTTATTGAGAAAGTTCACGGGACACAACCATAACATCCGAATAAGAAGAAAAGGATTGGTGTCTTCACTTGGACTATGAAGACAATGTCGTATATGTAACCCGTTTTATGTAAAGAAATTTATTTTCGATCAAAGTTGTTCTAATGGAATTGAATTCAGAATCAACGCCTATCTTTCTTCTTTGCATTCATTCCATGCATTTGCATTGCATTTCATGCATTTGCATTACATCACATCATATGCATTAAAATTTGTAGAAAGATTCTAATTAATTAAAAATTATTTCAGTTAACCTAGAAAACATGGAACAAAGGTTGGAGAGAATAGAGCAAATGCAAATACAGATGCAAGAGCAAATGTTCAGAATTCAACAGGATATGCGAAATTAAATGTTAGAATTCCAAAGGAATGTGATTAACCCAATTATCAGCGGAAGGGCTTGAAAAGAAGAAAGGCCCAGTAGTCAACAGTGAGGATGATAAGGAAGACTTCGTTTATCCCTCCGATTGCACTCCAATAAGTGTTCAGACCCAACCAGATGTACATTTACAAGGGGTTCTTATCATTATCGGATCCTAATATCAGACTGATGCCTCGGTACTGCTGAACTTTTCGATGGGTCCTGGTGGTGATCGAGTCAATCATGTTGTTCTTAGCCAGCGAAGCAAAGAAAAAGGGAGAGTGGGTTTCAATGGCCCGAAGAGGAAGGACAAGGATGTGAATAATACGCAGTGGGTATAACAAGGGCCATTCAAGCCGTTTATAGTAAACCGGCCAAAAAGGCGATTATCGATTATCTGGTCTCCCCAAGAGAAGAACTCAATCCAAAATCGAACTCAGAAAAACCCCGGTTCGTACCCATCCCAATCTCGTATAGAGAGATGTACCAAATGTTGTTTGTCGCACATGTTGTAGTCTCTTTTTACCTAAAACCAGTACAACCCCCATACCCAAAATGGTATGACCCAAATGCCCAGTGTGAGTACCACGCGGGGATCACAGGGCATTCGATAGAAAATTGCCTTGCTTTCAAGAAATTGGTGGAAAAATTCATCAACATGGGTATTGTGAAGTTAGATGACACGCCAAATGCAGAAATATGAACCTGGGAGTGTTTTGGACAATTGCACTGCGGAAGAAACTCCTGTAGTATTTAGAGCTTACTCAGAGTAATGTACAAAATGCACTTGTTGCTTTAAGCCTAGAAGAAACAAGAATTTTTTTTTTTGTGAAATAGGCTTGTGTCCAAAATTTTTATTTCAATAAAGTACATCTTTTTAAACAAATATTTTTTCATTCTTTCCATTTCATATTATAAATTCTTTTGTTTTTAGAATATTCTTTCATTCTTTATTCATGACCATACCATACAAATAATCATCCTTAGAATTATTTATTCTTTGGATTTTTTGCCTTCATACCTAGGTACCCAGATATCAACGACATGAGTGACATTGTTACTGACTCCCTTTTTGAATGAGATATGGGCCTAAGGGATCTAAGGACTTTGAAGATGACAGAGATTGTAGTCTATCTTTTGGTTTGTCAAGGATGGTAGAACAAGATGAAAATAGACTCTACCTAGCAAGAGGTCGGTGGATGTTGTGAGCTTAGGAAAGGATAAAGATCGAAGCCTAACTCACCACAAAAATAAGGTGAGACATCATTGAGCTATTTTCAAGAATTCCAAGATGTTTTCGCACGATCATATCAAGGCACGCCGAGCTATTGAAAGCGTGTGTATGCTATTAAGATTTGTGTTTAAAGAACACGTGTTAATGGTTCTACAATGGCCAAGCTAATCAAGAGGTTCAAGCTCTTTGGTCTACCCAGAAAGGGAAATTGCATCAAATGCCAAATTGAGGAAGACAAGACTTATGTGCCTCCTCCATTTTTTATATATGTGGGGCATAGATATTATGAGGCTGATCTCGTCAAAAGTATTTGGCCGACACCAATTCATCTTTGTGATTGTCAATTACTTCACTAAGAGGGTGAAGGTCACTTCATATGCCAAAGTTGCAAACGCAACAGTCATCAAATTCATATTCAAATCCGAATCAAATTCAAATCCAAATCCAAATCCAAATTCAAATCCAAATCCAAATTCAATTCAAATTCAAATTCAAAAAAAGTGGCAATAAAGAATGTCAGAAAGAAACATAATTGAACACTATCAAAGATTTCTGATGTCTGCTCAAAGATCGGACACCATATCGATCTGACAAAGGCAGCAAAAAAACATTCAAAAATTTTTGAAAAATAGTGAGACTTGTAAAGTTTGACATAGAGAAGTTACCATTTACCCTCTATGTTTCTTGAGCGTTGGCGGGACCTTCAGGGCATCTTTCCCATTGGTTTATGAAAGGAAAACAATTGTTGGAAGTTAAGATTCCTTTTCTCCAAGCTTTGATTGAATTAAGAATTGGATAAAGATGATACGGGCTTATGACAAAAGGTTCGCCCAAGAGAATTTCATGATGAGGACCTAGCATTAAGAAGGATTCTTTTCATACAAAGGACTTGAGAGGAAGTAAATGCCAAATTTGGCGAGAACCTTATGTAGTGAAGAAGGCATTACGGAAGATCATTAACTTTGACCAATATGGATGGTAAAGATATGGTCAAGCCGGTGAATTGATTTTTGTCTAAAAGGAGAGGCCAAGGTGAAAACCCGCAAAGGGGCACTTTGAGACAAAAACAAAATTATTCAATCAAAAAGAAGAAAAAAAGAGAGGCCAAGGCGAAAACCGCAAAGGGCGCCTTGAGACCAAAGGGATTTGAGTTGAAAATCAAAAAAAGGCGGCTCAAATTTTGATCAAAGTGGGGCATACAATGAGTCTTGCTATGCAGAATTAACAATGAAGAAGTATGATAATCGTCTTGAGGCATCGACAAAGTACTCGGATCCCTAAGCGCATATCGAGGTTAAAATGGTTCTCAAGAGGTTTGAGCAGAAGCTCAGTGCGATATACAGGGCACCTAGTTTCCATTTTACCCATTTTAAATTTTTATTTGTGATTATTTTATTCGTTTCAAAATACACTACCAATAAATTTCCTCGAGATTGCATTTGCTATCCTTGCTTAACTTATTTGTTTGAGGTATGCTCTAATTAATTTCCTTCTTGTCCATTGTTATGATCTCTCTCAAGCATTGAAATAACGATTAGTGGACTAATAATACTTTCATAAAAGGAGTTTCGCATATTACTCTGGAAGCTTCTGAATAATACAAGATTTTAAAATGGGACTATTGTTTAAAACTCACCAAGTTTAAGGAAGAGTCTAAATGTAACATACGAGAATTTGGAGCCTTACTTTTGTTATGTTTCTATGTGTTTGGTATGCTTTGTTTATTAATCTGGTATGTTTGGGGGCCCCGGGAAGGCACGGGGTTAAGCTTGAGCCTTAGTGAAAATTTTGTTTCTAGGTACTTTAGGGGAGAGTTAGCTGAGGCAGGCCTTAAGGTTAATTACTTGTGTTTGTTGACACAAGAAGTGGTGTAGTAAAGTGGCAAGGAGACGCCACTTGGGTTGCAGTGAAGTGGTGTCACAAGGGAGCAGCAGGGGGAAGAGGTTCGAGTCACGTGTGATGCATTTTGGAGTTTCTTTTTGGCGTCAGGATGGAGGGATGATGGTTGCGGCATGGACTCTTCAAGGGTGAGAGTTGAAGGAGTCAAAATGTTTGAATTAGTGGCCATGAGGTGATGGTGGAGGTTGAATGGGTCAAACAAAATCAAATGGATGACGGAGAGGGAAAGTAGGAGGAAATCATAGAAGGGGATGTTGGTTGAGAGGTTGGCGAATTAGGAAAGGTGTGTGAGTGTGTGTGTGCGGTTTAGTTTGGCTAGGAGGAGCCGGACCTTCATTTGTAGCACATAGACTTTTTATTGAACATTTTGGTCATAAGGGTGTGTCGTTTCCTTCAAGTGATCATTTTTTAGAATTTTGTTAGCAAAATCAATCTTAGAAACACTCTCATTCTCTTTTGCACTTTAGAACATTTGCTTCTTTTCTCATTTACCAAAACCGAAACCATCATTTTTGCTATCACTTTTGCATTCATTTCTTTTGCAACCAAAACCGCAACACCTTTAAGTCTCATTTCTTCTCCTTCTCGTTTCTTTATAGCCGAATCTCCCTAGTGCATTTGCTTCTCATTTCTTCATAGCCGAACTTGTAAGTGTCATAGCCGAAACTTATTCTTTGTCTTTATTGTTTCTCTTCTCTTCTTTGTTTCATATTATTTTTGTAGAAGCCGAATCCTTTTGTTTTGCATCAAGTGTAGGCACCATTTCTATCGATTGTGCTAGTAGCCAATTTTAGACCCTCCACTCGTCAATCTCTTGGTTGGTGAGGAGCCTTATTCTCATTATCTTCTCGTTTTCTTTCTTTTCCTCTTGGTTTGGTGAAACCGAAATCTTGACTCACTTCTTTGGGCACCGATCGATTGTAGAAGGTGCGGCACCATCATTTCTTCTTCGTGTGGCCTACTTTCGAGAGGATCTTGGTAGGTTGGATAGTGGCCGAATGTTTTGAAGGGCCTTTATTAATCGGTTGGCCAGAAAGGCCACTTCCTTTATTCTATTTCTAAGAATCGGTTTTATCATGGTGTTTATTTAGGGACTCAATCGGTTTCTTAGGCCAAGTGCGCTGAGTAAACCACGTTGATCAAGGTAAGGAACTTCATCAATTTGAATACCTTTTCTCATTGTTTTCTTTCAATGCCTTAACCACATTTCTGATCAAGATCCTTTCATAGATTCGAATGCCAGTCAAGTGAAGGGGTTGGACTCATAGTCCTCGCCCTAAGTTTAAGAAAGCGTGCGATGCTCGGCGATCTGAGACTTTTCGCCGGTGAAACACCCCAAACCCGACCCACGAGCTTTGACGATTTGGTATGTTCCTCAAGTAAAGCTGGTTCAAAATTCTTTTGTTCTTAGGAAAACTTGTGTGATTTTAAGAAAAATATTGTTTTAGGTTGGGCTTGTGTAAAAGCAGGTTCGTTTTATATTGAAATCCCTTTTATCTTAAGTGACAAAATATTTAGGGCTTAGTTTAAAAGAAATTTCAATTAAATTTTAATAGATAAAATTCATAATCATAATAAATAAAAATAAGTGTAAAGTAATTCAACTATAGCCTTATGGCCTTATTACATCAAACAATTCCCAAAATAATTCAAAGTACTAAAATAAATTCAAGAGTCCTCAAAATATAAACTTCATGTTGAGCATGGCCACCACAAGTTTTGCTTAGTCCCGGTCCATCACTTTGTTCATCACACAGAAAAATGTTCCCCAGCAGAGTGAGTCAAACAGACTCAATGCGTACATGACACTAAATCATAATAGAATCAGGCATATCACATATTACACATTCAAAACATAGAATCTGAGGTTATGATGCATTCCCAAACCCAAACCTAGTTGTCCATCCGCTACACACCCCGTACTGCCGGTCACACCGTGGGACTACTAAGTCGACCCTCCATCCGCTACACACCATCGAAGGCAGTCGATGTGCTCATCGCCCATATATAAAATTTTGTGGCATAGCCACCAAATAATTGTGTCATGAGACACCACATTCAGATAATGTAACCGAAGTTACCACATTCAGATAATGTGACCAAGAAGTCACCACATTCGAGATAGTGAGATTTGTAGTCATCAAATTCACTTTCCCTTTTTCATATATCCCGAATGACCCATATTATTCATATCATGCATATCATACTTAAATTCTCATTCTTATAAATTTTCACATGTTATAAATAACATATTTCATAATCCTAGTGGAAGTAGGAAGCGTACTGAGTACTTTGTACCATATTATGGTACCTTAGCCACATTCTTATAAACATGCATATTTTACATATTACCATCAATCTTATTAAAAGTTAGTGTGGGGTATTTTTTTGATTCGCTCAAAATTTCCTTGAGATCTCGAAAAGCTTGATCTAATGCTTAGATCCTTAATCCCTACATTGATTTATCACTTATTACCTTAATAAAAAGCCATTCGGCCAAAACTCCAAATCCTAGTAGGATTAGTATTCTTACCTAGTTGCCGATTGGAACACCAACAAATCCCGAAACTGTTCCTTGTTTCTCTAGGAATGTCAAAATCCCTAAAACCTTACGTTAGACTTAATCTTAATCATCAAAACATAAATCAAGGCCTTTGGTCGAATATTCACATGTCTTACCTTAATCTTAGAAATCCCGAATACTCCTTCTTTTAGTCGACTATGGCAAAAATCCCGAAAGAATCCTTCCAAATTTCGGCAAATAAGAATATTGATGGGATTAGTCCTAGATTTCGACAAATCTAAAAGAAAAGAATAGAAATCAAAACTTGTTCTTACCCTTTGTTGAAGAAATCGTGACACCTATGTTTGAAGCCCTCAAAGATTCGGCTTTTGATGGATTGGAAAGAAAAGAAGGAAGAATAAAGATGGAGGATTCGGCTATGGCTTCTAATGGAGAGGAAAATATTCGGCTAGGTTCCAACAATTACTTAATCTCGACTTGAAAAATGAAAAGAAAGAAAAGAAGAGAAGAGAGCACAAGAATTGGCGAGAGAAAGGAGGAAGCACAAATTGATGAGTAGCCCTCCTTCCTTCCTTTATAGCCAGAAATTATCATCTAAGAGTCCCTTACTTGGCCACCACTCCTCTATCGATAACTTTATCCTTTAATTATCACTTAAAATAAAAGATAATTCAGCAACTATCCTTACTTAGCAAAATTATTAAACTCAAAGTCCCTTACTTGGCCATCACTTCTCCCTTATTTTCCTCTTTATCTCTTTATTCAAATTAAAAGAATTTAATCCAACAATTATCTCTTGAAAATAATGATAAATAAATCCCTTATTTATCCACTATTTATAAAATAATAAAAGCTCCTAATTTATAGCCATGTGTCGTCCACCTCTCTGCTCCTTGTAGCAAAATAAAATTTCTTTTATTTGCTTCCCATGTGACTCGAACTTAGGCCCATTCCTCTTGCATATGGCGCCATTTCCATAGGCCCTAAGTGGCATCTTGAGACCACTTTTCCAAGCTGTTTGTGTGTCAAATTTCACAAACTTTTTCTTTTAAGGCCACCTTGCCTTAATTTCCCCTTTTAAACCTTAAAACTCGTCATTTCTAGGTCATTTCTAAGTTTCCAAAAATTTTCGATCGGCTCTGTAAACTTGACATTTCCTTACATTTCCATGACATTTCCTTACAAGACATTTCCTTACATTTCCATGACATTTCCTTACAAGACATTTCCTTACATTTCCAAGGTTCTAAAAATGTTCACTTTCCTCTTTTAAACTTAACATTTCCATACATTTCCAGGTTTCCAAAAGTGTTCAAAATATATTCATAACACATAAGATATGTCATTTCGTACAATTAAACCAAAAATGCATAGGCCCTTTTCGAGGATGTTCTGAGTTCTACCCTCCTTAAAAATAATTTAGTCCTCGAAATTACTTATTAACGAATAATCGTGCCTCTTAACTCACGCACTACACTTATCTGCGCACTCTGATCTTAATAGAATCATCATACTTCCTAGGCACAATTTTTAAGTTCCGTCCCTAGAACTCATTTCTAACGTCTCGACTTATCGATTAAAAAGTTTTATGAAATAGTCTTTCTTTCACTTGTTTACCCACGAAGAAGTTTTATGAAAAGAATTTAGGAGTGGTTCTTTCGTATTCATACATGCACACAGTCTTTCCATTCATTCGTACATCCATCAAACAATTATGAACTTTCGTTCATTCGGAGAAACGTTGTAGTTTTCATTGTTATTGTTTTCCACTACCTGAGGGTATTTTAGTAATTTTGTCCTCTACAGTATTTTGAAATTTTTCCAAAGAAAGAGTTCTTTGGTGATTTCGTCACAAATTATTTTGGTATTTTTAAATTCAGGGGTATTTTGGAAAAATTTTGAAATCAGAGGTATTTGGAAATTTTGACCTCGGGGTATTTCGGTAATTTTCACAAGCAGGGTAAATTTGTAAAATCTTATAAATCGGGGATATTTCAAAGGTTGCAAAACTTTGAGGTTCATTTGAGAATTGTACTTTTCAAAGCGGTGATGTTTGAAAATTTTGGAAATCGAGGTCATTTTGGTAATTTTATAAGTTAGGGGCAATTTTGAAATTTCCAAAATTCAAGGTATTTTGATAATTTGCAAATTAGGGTTTTGAACATTTATAAAATAATGAAATTTTGGCAAAAGCTGTTGAGTAGTTGGTCATTTTATAAACCAAGGGCATTTTTGTAATTTCACAAATCATAAAATATTTCGAGAAGTAAAGATAGTTTCGCAATTTAAAGAGTAATTTTAAGAGTTTTAAAACTAGGGTTTTATTGTTTTAAAAAAACACAGCTAGTTCCCTTTCGGGTTTTAGTCATTGTGTTTAGCCTATGGCCAGCGTCCTCTTGAGTCGGGGTGAACCAAAGCTACGCACCAGGCGAGGATTCGAGTGGAGAGGAGGTGAGTCACGTGGGCTGCTTAAATACCAAGCTCCCCAGAAACCATTCCTAGACATGCGCCGAGAGGTTGCCACACCTCACAGGCCTTGCAGGTTAGGGTGAGCAGAAGCTACGCACGGGTAGGATTCTGCGAAGAGGAGGTGAGTCACTAGAATTTGCTTAAATACCCAGGCTCTTAGGATCAATCCTGAGACATGCGCACAATAGTTGCCAGACCCTAGCTCAGTGACTTAGCCATAGGTTTGTTTAACGCATTAAGTCTTATGTGTTTGTGTTTGAGTAGACTAGTCCTAGGGTTCAAGTTCCTATCATGCTTCTCTACGTTCTATTCCTTTTCTACCCTTCCATATTTCATAACACATAATCACACAAATAGTTAGGGGTACTTACCTGGTGGACTGCGGGTCGGAGACTTAGGTGCCATGCCAGAAAACCTGCTTATTTCATAAAATTCTTTCAAAAAGCTTACTTGGCTCGATTTGAAAATGTTTTGGGCCTTAGCCCACAGTAGAAGTTTAAAGCGGGCTCACGATACAAGCTGAAACACCCCAAAACCCGCCCTGAGCTTTGACGGTTGGTATGTTCCTCAAGTAAACCGGTTCAAAATTCTTTTGTTCTTAGGAAAACTTGTGTGATTTTAAGAAAAATATTGTTTTGGGTTGGGCTTGTGTTGAAAACAGGTTCATTTTATATTGAAATCCCTTTTATCTTAAGTGACAAAATATTTAGGGTTTAGTTTAAAAGAAATTTCAATTAAATTTTAATAGATAAAATTCATAATCATAATAAATAAAAATAAGTGTAAAGTAATTCAACTATGGCCTTATGGCCTTATTACATCAAACAATTCCCAAAATAATTCAAAGTACTAAAATAAATTCAAGAGTCCTCAAAAATATAAACTTCATGTTGAGCATGGCCACCACAAGTTCTTTAGTCCCGGTCCATCTTTGTTCATCACACGAAAAATGTTCCCCAGCAGAGTGAGCCAAAACAGACTCAATGTGTACACGACACTAAATGATAATAGAATCGGGCATATCACATATTACACATTCAATGTAACACCCCAACCTAACCATCCGTAGCTCCTTTTTCTACCCAGTGTGGTACCAAACCTTTGGTGGTGCCAAACCAACGGTGACCAAAGTCACAAATAATCAAGTTGTGGGGCCAACCCACTTGTGATACCAAATCACTTTGGCGACAATCCCATATCTCAAAAATGGGGCCAACCACGGTTGTGTTAATCCACGAGGGACGAGTCGCTATGAGGTGCCAAACTACGGTGTCCCAAAGACACAAATGTGATACAAAATCCTTTGGTGACCAAAGTCACGAATAATCAAGTTGTGGGGCCAACCCGCGTGTGATATCAAATCTTTGGCGACAATCCCATATCTCAAAGTGGGGCCAACCCACGGTGGTGTTAATCCACGAGGGGCGAGTCGCTATGAGGTGCCAAACCTCTGCGGTGTCCCAAAGATACAAATGTGATACCAAATCCTTTGGAGGTGCCAAACCTCCGGTGTCAGAAAGACACGAATATCAATCTTCCCCTACTCTCATATTGCCCATACCAATGCAATAGATAAATAAATCATGTCAATATACTTTGATATGAACATATAACCAATACATATCGTAGATCGTGATATTAAACAACATATAGCAACATCATATCGAAGCGGACTTACAGTATCCTTGCTCATACCCATCAAGGTATCATATCAATATCTTATAGTTTAAACTTTAACAACTTGAATAGTTATTTAACACACATATATATATATATAAACCAAGTTATAAAGTGTGTAAGATACACACACGACACTACATAAGTACTAAAATCGAAGACCAGATCTACGCACTTGATCACCTTGTCCTACAATCGGCCAATATTTAAATTATAAACAAAGGCCATTCGGCCATACTACTAAATCCCAATGAGTTATCACTTGAAATACCAAGTCTTACCTAAAGCTTGCCCAAAGCGATTTGACAAAAAGCGAGGCTTAGATTGATTGCTTCCAGCGTCCGAGGAGCCTAAAAGAAATCGATTTCTAGAATGATTAGAACCTTGCAACAATTGCCCAAAATTCGGCCTTTGTCCACAAGAGGAACAACATAGAAACAATAAAAGACTAAGGAAAAACGGCCATAACACTTACCTATCTTCCAAAACCGATTGAAGAAAACCAAATGAAGTCCTACCCTTGAAGAAATTCGGCCAAGACAAATCAAATAGGATATGAGAGTTTTGGCTATGATTTTGAAAGAAAACAATTGATATTCGGCTCAAAAGAGATGAAGAATTAGTATGGCAAAGAAGAAAAGAAAAGAAAAAAATGAAAAGGGAAGAAGGATGATTCGGCTTTAGCAACTAATGAAAGAAAAATCAAAGGGAAAGGGAAGAAAGAGATTCGGCCAAGAAGAAAGTAAAAGAAATGTTGTGATTTTGAACAATATTCAAAAGAAAGAAAAAGAGAAAATGGGATTAAGAGATTCGGCCAACACCTATTTTACCAAAGAAGAAAAGTGCACAAAAATGCACAAAGTTCAAATGTAGTTTCGGTTTCAAAAGGAAAAATGAGAGAAAGAGAATGGTATTTGGTTCAACACAAAAATTAGAGCTAAAATCCAAAGCAAATTTGCACAAAATGCCTAGGTACATTCGGCCAAAGAAGGAGTTTTGGAGAGAAAAGAAACAAATGCCAAAAGGTGCACAAATGCTAAAGTTGGCCAACTATCCTTCCCCAAACCTCCTATCAATATTCGGCCACCCCTAGCCATACATGCCGTCCACATACATGCACTAAAGGCCTTGGAATAGTTTCCAAAACATCTTCCTTAAGCCAAGCCTTGAAATCCTCTACATTCCCAATGTTGAAGAATTTTATCCCAAAAATCTAGCAATTCTATCCCTTATTTCATGCTTACCATAACCTTAAGTCTTCTTGCCAAAAAAAAAAAATTGTCCATCTTATCCATATGTATAGTTGGCCAGACACTTAATGCTAGGATGTACAAAAATAAAATCCTCAATATGCTTTCCATGCTACTCGAACCACTTCCTCAAGCAACCTTTCAACCTCCTTATCCACTATGCCACTAACTCCTCATGTGCTTTAATTTAACACTTAAATTATCTTAAGTGTCAAGCTCATAATCCACTTCATTAAATTTTCCACACTAAAAATAATTCTAGCTTAGCTAATATTTCCAAGCCTTCACACAAATATACTAAGCACAGAATAACAATCATATCGAGCTAACACAAATAACAAGATGTTACTCTAATATTTTTAGGATGTTACATTCAAAACATAGAATCTGAGTTATGATGCATTCCCAAACCCAAACCTAGTTGTCCATCGCTACACACCCCGTACTGCCGGTCCTGCAGTGGACTACTAAGTCGACCCTCCATCCGCTACACACCATCGAAAGCGATCGCTGCGATCGGCGTGCTCATCGCCCATATAAAATTTTGTGGCATAGCCACCAGATAGTGTGTCATGAGACACCACATTCAGATAATGTAACGAAGTTACCACATTCGGATAATGTGACCAAAGTCACCACATTCGGATAGTGAGACCGTAGTCATCACATTCACTTCCCCTTTTTCATATATCCCGAATGACCCATATTATTCATATCATGCATATCATACTTAAATTCTCATTCTTATAAATTTTCACATGTTATAAATAACATATTTCATAATCCTAGTGGAAGTAGGAAAGCGTACTGAGTACTTTGTACCATATTATGGTACCTTAGCCACATTCTTATAAACATGCATATTTTACATATTACCATCAATCTTATTAAAAGTTAGTGTGGGGTATTTTTGATTAAGCTTAAAATTTCCTTGAGATCCGAAAAGCTTGATCTAATGCTTAGATCCTTAATCCCTACATTGATTTATCACTTATTACCTTAATAAAAAGCCATTCGGCCAAAACTCTAAATCCTAGTAGGATTAGTATTCTTACCTTATTGCCGATTGGAACACCAATAAATCCAAGAAGCTGTTCCTTGTTTCACTAGGAATGTCAAAATCCTAAAACCTTACATTAGACTTAATCTTAATCATCAAAACATAAATCAAGGCCTTTGGTAGAATATTCACATGTCTTACCTTAATCTTAGAAATCCGAATACTCCTCCTTTTAGTCGACTATGGCAAAAATCGAAAGAATCCTTCCAAATTTTGGCAAATAAGAATATTGATGGGATTAGTCCTAGATTTCAACAAATCTAAAAGAAAAGAATAGAAATCAAAACTTGTTCTTACCCTTTCTTGAAGAAATCGTGACACCTATGCTTGAAGCCCTCAAAGATTCGGCTTTTGATGGATTGGAAAGAAAAGAAAAGGAAGAATAAAGATGGAGGATTCGGCTATGGCTTCTAATGGAGAGGAAAATATTCGGCTAGGTTCCAACAATTACTTAATCTCGACTTGACAAAATAAAAGAAAGAAAAGAAAAGAGAAGAGAGCACTAAGAATTCGGCGGAGAAAGGAGGAAGCACAAATTGATGAGTAGCCCTCCTTCCTTCCTTTATATAGAAATTATCATCTAAGGAGTCCCTTACTTGGCCACCACTCCTCTGTCGATAACTTTATCCTTTAATTATCACTTAAAATAAAAGATAATTTAGCAACTATCCTTACTTAGCGAAATTATTAAACTCAAAGTCCCTTACTTGGCCATCACTTCTCCTTATTTTCCTCTTTATCTCTTTATTCAAATTAAAAGAATTTAATCCAACAATTATCTCTTGAAAATAATGATAAATAAATCCCTTATTTATCCACTATTTATAAAATAATAAAAGCTCTAATTTATAGCCATGTGCCGTCCACCTCTCTGCTCCTTGTAGCAAAATAAATTTTCTTTTATTTGCTTCCCATGTGACTCGAACTTAGGCCCATTCCTCTTGCATATGGCGCCATTTCCATAGGCCCTAAGTGGCATCTTGAGACCACTTTTCCAAGCTTTGTTTGTGTGTCAAATTTCACAAACCTTTTCTTTTAAGGCCACCTTGCCTTAATTTCCCTTTTAAACCTTAAAACTCGTCATTTCTAGGTCATTTCTAAGTTTCCAAAAATTTTCGATCGGCTCTGTAAACTTGACATTTCCTTACATTTCCATGACATTTCCTTACAAGACATTTCCTTACATTTCCAAGACATTTCCTTACATTTCTATGACATTTCCTTACAAGACATTTCCTTACATTTCCAAGGTTCTAAAAATGTTCACTTTCCTCTTTTAAACTTAACATTTCCATACATTTCGGGTTTCCAAAAGTGTTCAAAATATATTCATAACACATAAGATATGTCATTTCGTACAATTAAACCAAAAATGCATAGGCCCTTTTAGGATGTTCTGTAGTAGGTGTGGTAGAAGTCGGCGTCTACAGGATAGGCAAATAGCTATCGTTCCTGCTAGTGAAAGCGTCGACATAGAGAGTATAGTCTTTACGCGTTATCGGTGTGTAATTCTCACATACTCTGTATATTAATTATGCTATTAATTGTGTTATTTGAATGCCAAAATGGTGAATTAGCGATCGAGATACCCATGGGGGTAAGGTTGGAGACACGGGTAAGTTCCATAATGACTTCATGTTCGAAATATGCGCATGTATGAATTAATTGGCTGTGTGCATTCAAAGCATGATCATTCATTTCAGTATGTTAACATGTGCATGAACTTGGGATAAGATGCAAAAGGGGAAGTGTTATTTAGGGACTGTCATAGTGGTTTGGTACCACAGTGGGTTGGCCCCACATATTTGATTCAGTGACTATGTCTCGGTGGCTTGGTGCCACAGTGGTTTCACACCACGTAAATATGATTTAGTGACTCGTCCCAGTGGTTTGGTACCACAGTGGGTTGGCCCTACGTATATCTATTCGGGATTGTCACAGTGGTTTGGTACCATGGTGGGTTGGCCCACACATATTATTAGTGACTCTATCACAGTGATCTGGTATCACGGTGGTCTAGAACCACAGTGGCTTGGTGCCACGGGCGATTGGTTGATTCAGGTGTTGTAGAGGATAGAAAGTAGGTGGGACTGGGCTGCATTGCATACATGCTTAATATATTGATTTGTATGGGCTAAGGCCCAATGGGCCTCTGTGGGCATAAAGCCCAGAGTTTGTTTAATGGGGATTTACACACTGAGTCTCGGTGACTCACCCCTCTGCTAAATTTTGCAGGTAATCATTAGATCGCGGATTCGGAGCCGAGGTGGACTCGAGGTGGCCAAGCATAATGCTCTAAGTAATTTTGTTTTCAATATTTTAAATTTCAATATTAGGTTTAAATTTTTGGTATTGTAATAAGGCCATAAACTTAAATTCGGGTTTTTATGGAATTGATACGACATGCCTAATAAACAAACAAAGTGGGAGTTTTTTCCTAAGATTAAAACTTGAACAAACAATTTTCAAAGGGCTAATGAAAGATGGGTAACGAGTAACAAATTGATTAAAATTTTCAATTAGAAAGCGCAACATTGTTTTCAAGCTATTATTGTATGTGAAATTTTCTTAAGTTCTATTTAGACAAAGAAACACGACTTGCAATCTGGCCTAGGTTAAACAATTACTTTAAATTTTCTCTAAAGGTACAATAATGATACACAAAAACTTTTTTCAACTCGTGATTTTTAGTTAGTTTTCCAAAATATTCTTTCTGTAACATTCAGTTCGGTCGTAGCGTTTTGGCCAGGGTTTGGGGTGTTACAATTAATATCGAGCCAAGTTCAAAAGCTCGGTTGTGGGTATAAAGTACAAAATATTTTTAAAAAAAGAGCGGCTTAGAAAATGATTTCGATAAAACACATGTTTTGGAAGCATGGCATCGAGTCTCGGCACCAAATCCATACGGTAAGTCTTCTAATCATTGGTTGCTCTGTATGACATAATTGTATTGTGATATGATCGCTAGTACTAAGAAATCCAACCTTAGAAGTGAAACACTGTAGGTATACATGTGTTTGCAAAGAATTACTCTTAATGCCATTTCATAAGGCTGTTCGGTAATAAAGCGTGAAAGAAAATACTAACTCATAAAACTTTTAACGATTAAATCGAATCGATAGTCATGAGTGCTAGAGGGCGTGGTCGTGGCATGCGAGGCCGTGGTAGAGGCCGGGGTGTTGGAGTGCAGAACCCGGAATCGGGACATGGGCGGAAGGTGAAGTGTCGGCATCGCCGATTGCGAAGTAAATTTTAGGATCAAAGCGGTGGAGGCGATCTTTGTGTCTCGAGGCGATGTTACGTGTTTTGGGAGGATTCTTTGGGCGAGCCGCGGGATCGATGGCTCGAAAATCGTGTCGAACAACCCGAGCTAACGGTGAGATGTTTAGGGGTGTTTCTGGTGTGGCTCCTAACGTAGCCGAGTATTGGTTAGAAGTGGTTGAGTGCATCATGGATGACCTTGACTGTACCGCGGAAGAGAAGTTGAAGGGAGTAGTGTCTCTCCTCCGAGATGAGGCATGTCAATGGTAGCTCACGGTCAGAGATGGTACAGCGGCTGACCGCATCACCTGGGAGTTCTTTAAATCAGTGTTCCAAGGGAAGTACATTGGGTCGAGTTATGTGGACGCTCAGCGGAAGGCATTCCTTAATTTGGTTCAGGGAATTAAGTCAGTGGCCGAGTATGAGGCGGAATTTTTACGTCTGAGCCGTTATGCCGGGTATTGTTACAACGGATCATGGTATTTGTGTTCGATTTGAGGATGGACTAAGAGATGAGTTCTTTGATGCTTGATAGCTCATAGCAGGAAAGGGAGTTTTCCATTTTGGTTGAAAAGGCTAAGATAGCTGAAGAGGTAAAGAGGTCTGAAAGGCAAAACCAGGATAGGGACAATGGAAGGAATAAAAGGAATTTTGAGACGTCAGGGTCTATAGGGAATTTTTAGAAGAGGCCTAGGTTAGATGGGTGGGTGAGTGCGAGGCTGCTTCTTTGTTGGTCGATCTCAGCTGTGTACTCGATGTGGAAAATTTCATTCGGGAGAGTGTTGGTTGAGTGGTAGAGGATGCTTGGATGTGGATCTATGGACCATCGGGTGAGGGGTGTCGTAAGAGCCCAATGAGCGCGACGAGAAGGTCAGGATATACTCGGCCGGGAAGAGGTGGTCGGCAACCACAGAGAGGTCGTGGTCCGGCCGAGAAGAGGAAATGGTTTTGGTCGGGCGTGGAGCATCGAGGCGAGAGGTCTTTGGGAATATAGATGCGAGGCGGCTGGGTTGGTCTATGCGGCTAGGCGGCGAGAGGAGGGTAATCGTCGGACGTCATAAGCAGATGCGTTCCTTATTTCGACTTGCCTTTTTACGCAGCGATTGATATTGGGTCAACTCATTCCTATGTTGCTTATGCGGTGTTTGGAACTCGAACATAGACTCAGAGATTGCTTCTAGGAGATGAGTGTACTTAGTCCTTTAGGACAATCTGTAGTGGTGAACAAACTCTTTAGGAATGGGCCTTTAGAAGTGCAATGGATGGTTTTCCCGGCTGATTTGATGGAATTGCCGTTCGGCGAGTTCGATTTGATCTTAGGAATGGGTGGTTAGTGAAGTATCGAGCAAACTTGGATTGTCTTTGCTAAGCGCATGGTGTTAAGGACTCACGAGGATAATGAAGTCTTAGTGATAGGCGAAAGGAGGAACTACTTGTCCAATGTAGTGTATGCTGCTTTAAAGGTAGAAAGAATGGTGAGAAAAGGATGCGAGGCTTTCTTAGCTTTTGTCGGTGCTCACGGAGGTCAAGGAGTTGACTATGAAGGATGTCGAGCAGTGAATGAGTTCTCGATGTTTTTCAGAAGAGCTTCCAAGGTTACCTCGGATCGCGAGGTGGAGTTCGGTATTGATCTTCTTAGAGAAACGATGCGATGTCTATTGCTCCATATAGAATGGCGGCGAAGGAGTTAGTGGAACTTAAAGCGCGGTCGGGAATGGTTGGATCGGGGTTTTATTCGACCCGATGTGTCACCTTGGGAAGCGCCGGTCCTATTTGTTAAGAAGAAGGGCGGGTCGATGCGGATGTGCATTGACTTGAGCAAGCGAACAAGTTGGCGATTAAGAACAAGTACCCGTTGCCTAGGATAGGCGATACATTCGATCGATTGCGAAGCGCCGGTCTTCTCAAAGATAGACTTGAGGTCGGTATCATCGACTTAAGGTTAAGGAGGCGGATATTCATAAAATAGCTTTTGAACTCGTTATGGTCACTACGAGTTCTTGGTGATGCCGTTCGGGTTGACAAATGCACAGCGGCATTTATGGACATGATGAATCGGGTATTCCAACCCTATCTGGACCGGTTTGTCGTGGTGTTCATAGGCGATATCTGGTTTATTCAAATGCGGAAGAGGAGCATGTTTAGCATCTTGGGTGGTGCTCTGATTACGAGGAGAAGTAGGCATGCGCCAAATTCGATAAGTGTGAATTTTGGTTGAAAGAAGTTACATTTTTGGGTCATGTTGTATCTCTTTGAGGATTAGGGTTGATCCCGAGAAAATTGAAGTTGTGTTGGGTCTGAAACCGCCTAAGTGCATGGCGATTGAGTTTTCTTGGTTTATTTGGGTATTATAGAAGATTTGTTGAGGGTTACAGTTAATCATTTGCCCCGTTAACCAAGTTATTACGAAAAGGAGTACCGTTTGTCTGGTCAGATAAGCAATAGGAAAGTTTTAAGAAGTTAAAGAGGATTTTGATGGAGGCACCAGTGTTAATTCAGCCTGAGGCAGGGAAAGAGTTTGTCGTCTACTGTGATGCATCGCACACAGGGTTAGGAAGTGTGTTGATGCAAGAGGAGAGAGTGGTGGCATATGCGTCTTGGCAATTGAGACCTCACGAGGTGACCTATCCCATGCATGATCTTGATTTAGCTGCGGTAGTTTTCGCTCTGAAGATTTGGAGACACTACCTGTATGGGGAGAACTCCATCATCTACATGGATCACAAGAGCTTGAAATATCTCCTTACCCAGAAGGAGTTGAATTTGAGGCAACGGAGGTGGATTGAGTTGTTGAAGGATTATGACTGCTCGATCGAGTACCACCCGGGTAAGGCTAACGTAGTGGCAAACGCGTTGAGTCGTAAGGTAATATCGGACTTGAGGGCAATGTTTGCTCATCTCAGCTTGTATGATGATGGAAGCTTGTTAGCTGAACTTCAAGTGAAGCCTTCTTGGGTCAGTCGGATAAAAGAAAAGCAGTTATCTGATGAATCGCTAAGTGCTAAGTTTCAGCTAGTGGCAGATGGTGAAATAGCAGACTTTAGTGTGAACAGTGATGGGGTATTGTGCTTTCGCAGAAAGATCTGTATGTCGAGGGATTTCGAGTTAAGGCAGAAGATTCTTCAGGAAGCACATAGTAGCCCGTATGCTATGCATCCTGGCGGGAGTAAGATGTATCGGGATCTGCGTGAACAGTTTTGGTGGCCAGGTCTGAAGCAAGAGGTTACCAAGTTTGTGGGTAGGTGTCGGCGTGTCGGCGGTGAAAGCGAGAACATCGGTTCGTCAGTCGGGGTTATTCTGACCGATAAAGATTCCACTTTGGAAGTGGGAGAGAATAACGATGGACTTTGTGAGTGGGCTGCCCCTTACGCCTACGAAGAAAGATTCAATGTGGGTAATTGTGGATCGGTTGACGAAGTCTGCTCACTTCATACCGGTTCGGGTTGATTATTCACTATAGAAGTTAGCCAAGTTGTATGTGTGGCGGAGATTGTGAGGTTGCATGGGGTACGGTGTCAATTATATCGAGACGGGGACCCTAGGTTTACATCACGGTTTTGGAAAGCGTTGCATCGGGCATTGGGTACAAGACTGACTTGACTGACATTTCATCCCACTGGTGATGGTAAGTCAGAGAGGGTAAGTCGGATCTTGGAAGATATGTTGAGAGGCTGTGTCATTGATTTCAGGGGTAGTTGGGAGGAGTTTCTACCGTTGGCAAAATTCGCATACAACAATAGCTACCAATCTAGTATCCAGATGGCCCCCTATGAAGCGTTGTATGGGCGGAGGTGTCGTACTCCTACTTCTTTGGGCGAGTTGGGTGAGTGTCAGATGTTGGGTCCGAAATTGGTTTCCAAGATAGAGGAAAAAGTTAAGTTGATCCGGACTCGGCTGAAGGAAGCTTCCGACAGGCAGAAATCCTATGTTGTTCTGAAGCGTAAGGATATAAAATTTGCAGTGGGTGATCAGGTGTTTCTGAAAGTTTCGCCTTGGAAGAAAGTTTTGAGGTTTGGACGGAAGGGCAAGTTAAGCCTCAGGTTTATCAGGCCTTATCGAGTGTTGGAATGAGTGGGACTAGTGGCATATCAGCTCGAGTTACCTCCAGAACTGAGACAGATACATGATGTATACCATGTCTCGATGTTAAGGCGCTACCATTCGGATCCATCTCACGTAGTGCCAGTGGAGGAAATCAAAGTGAGACTGATTTATCTTTTGAAGAGGAACAGATTCGGATCTTAGACCGAGATGTTAATGTATTGCGGAGATAAGCGGTTACGTTGGTTAAATTTTTGTGGCGGAACCACGGTTGAGAGGAGGCCACGTGGGAGCCAAAGGATGTTATGCGTCGGCAATACCCTCACCTCTTTTGACGAGGTAAATTTCGAGGTGAAATTTCTTTAAAGAAAGTAGAAGCTGTAACATCACGGGAATTTGGGGCCTTGCTTTTGTTATGTTTTACGTGTGTTTGGTATGCTTTGTTTATTAATGGTATGTTTAGGGGCCCAGGGGAAGGCACGGGGTTAAGCTTGAGCCTTAGTGAAAATTTTGTTTCTAGGTACTTTAGGGGAGAGTTAGGCGAGGCGGGGCCTTAAGGTTAATTACTTGTGTTTGTTGACACAAGAAGTGGTGTGAAGTAAAGTGGCAAGGAGACACCACTTGGGTTGCGAGGAAGTGGCGTCACAAGGGAGCGGCGGGGGAAGAGGTTCGAGTCACGTGTGATGCATTTTGGAGTTTCTTTTGGCGTCGAGGATGGAGGGATGATGGTTGCGGCATGGACTCTTCAAGGGTGAGAGTTGAAGGAGTCAAAATGTTTGAATTAGTGGCCATAAGCTGATGGTAGAGGTTGAATGGGTCAAACAAAATCAAATGGATGATGGAGAGGGAAACTAGGAGGAAATCATGGAAGGGGGATGTTGGTTGAGAGGTTGGCCGAATTAGGGAAGGTGTGTGAGTGTGTGTGCACGGTTTAGTTTGGCTAGGAGGAGCCAGACCTTCATTTGTAGCACATAGACATTTTGTTGAACATTTTGGTCATAAGGGTGTGCCGTTTCCTTCAAGTGATCATTTTTGAGAATTTTGTTAGCAAAATCAATCTTAGAAACACTCTCATTCTCTTTTGCACTTTAGAACATTTGCTTCTTTTCTCATTTACCAAAGCGAAACCATCATTTTGCTATCACTTTTGCATTCATTTCTTTTGCAACCAAAACCGCAACACCTTTAAGTCTCATTTCTTCTCCTTCTCGTTTCTTTATAGCCGAATCTCCCTAGTGCATTTGCTTCTCGTTTCTTCATAGTCGAACTTGTAAGTGTCATAGCCGAAACTTATTCTTTGTCTTTATTGTTTCTCTTCTCTTCTTTATTTCATATTATTTTTGTAGAAGCCGAATCCTTTTGTTTTGCATCAAGTATAGGCACCCTTTCTATCGATTGTTCTAGTAGCCGATTTTAGACCCTCCACTCGTCAATCTCTTGGTTCGGTAAGGAGCCTTATTCTCATTATCTTCTCGTTTTCTTTCTTTTTCCTCTTGGTTTGGTGAAACCGAAATCTTGACTCACTTCTTTAGGCACTGATCGATTGTAGAAGGGTGCAGCACCATCATTTCTTCTTCGTGTGGCCTACTTTTGAGAGGATTTTGGTAGGTTGGATAGTGGGCGAATGTTTTGAAGGGGTCTTTATTGATTCGGTTGGCGAAAGGCCACTTCCTTTATTCTATTTCTAAGAATCGATTTTATCATGGTGTTTATTTAGGGACTCAATCGGTTTCTTAGGCCAAGTGCGCTAGTCGGCTTACGTTGATCAAGGTAAGGAACTTCATCGATTTGAATACCTTTTCTCGCTGTTTTCTTTCAATGCCTTAACCCTATTTCCTGATCAAGATCCTTTCATGGATTCAAATGCGAGTCAAGTGAAGGGGGTTGGACTCGTAGTCCCTGCCCCTAAGTTTAAGAAAGCGTCGCGATGTCGGCGATGCGAGACTTTCCGCATAATCGTGGTAGAGAGCCGAGCGTCTGTGCTGGGATAGGAAATAGGTATCGTTCTGCTAGTGAAAGCATCGGCGTAGAGAGTATAGTCTTCACGCGTTATCAGGTGTGTAATTCTCACACACTCTATATATTAATTATGTTATTAATTGTGTTGGCTGAATGCCGAAACGACTAAATTGGCAGTCGAGATACCCATGGGGGTAAGGTTGGAGACACCGGGTAAGTTCCATAACGACTTCATGTTCGAAATATGCGCATGTATGAATTAATTGGCTGTGTCCATTCAAAGCGTGATCATTCATTTCAGTATGTTAACATGTGCATGAACTTGGGATAAGATGCGAAAGGGGAAGTGCTATTTAGGGACTGTCACAGTGGTTTGGCACCACAGTGGGTTGGCCCCACATATTTGATTCAGTGAATATGTCTCAGTGGCTTGGTGCCACGGTGGTTTCACACCACGTAAATATGATTTAGTGACTCGTCCCAGTGGTTTGGTACCACGTGGGTTGGCCCCACGTATATCTATTCGGGATTGTCACGGTGGTTTGGTACCACGGTGGGTTATTACACATATTATTAGTGACTACATCACGGTGATGCAGTATCACGGTGGTCTAGAACCACAGTGGCTTGGTGCCACGGGCGATTGGTTGATTCAGGTGTCGTAGAGGATGGGAAGTAGGTGGGACTGGGTTGCATTGCATACATGCTTAATATATTGATTTGTATGGGCTAAGGCCCAATGGGCCTCTATGGGCATAAAGCCCAGAGTTCGTTTAATGGGGATTTACACACTGAGTCTCGGTGACTCACCCCTCTGCTAAATTTTGCAGGTAATCATTAGATCGCGGATTCGGAGCCGAGGTGGACTCGAGGTGGCCATGCATAATGCTCTAAGTAATTTCGTTTTCAATATTTTAAATTTCAATATTAGGTTTAAATTTTTGGTATTGTAATAAGGCCACTTAAACTTAAATTCGGGTTTTATTATGGAATTGATACAGCATGCCTAATAAACAAACAAAGTGGGAGTTTTTTTTTCTAAGATTAAAACTTGAACAAACGATTTTCAAAGGGCTAATGAAAGATGGGTAACGAGTAACAAATTGATTAAAATTTTCAATTAGAAACCGCAACATTGTTTTCAAATTATTGCATTCAGTAATGTAATTTTCTTAAGTTCTATTTAGACAAAGAAAAACGACTTGCAATCTGGCCTAGGTTAAACAATTACTTTAAATTTTCTCTAAAGGCACAATAATGATACACAAAAACTTTTCTCAACTCGTGGTTTTTAGTTAGTTTTCCAAAATATTCTTTCTGTAACATTCAGTTGATTCGTAGCTTTTGACCGGGTTTGGGGTGTTACACTAAGCGAATTTTCTCTACGGATTTTTGTCAAAGATGGTGGTTGAACAAAGTGAGCGAGGATATTACGTCGGTGATCGATCTTGGCGAAAAATGGGCAATGTTAACCCAAGCGTAAAAGGGAATCATTCGCAAGAAAAAATGATAATACGCATCCATGCAAATATCATGCATACACATGTGATTAGGTCACACGGGAAGCGATCGATTGATTGAACAAGTTCTGATCCTCTACCCACGAGTTGCGGTGGTATGGATGGAAAATGATACAAGTCATGTACCCTTGAATAGCAATGGGATGGATTAAAGAAGAAACAAATCCTACATAGTGGAGTCGCGATGGGATGGATTCGAGATCTTATACCCCTAAGTCACAATGAGATGAACCACTGAAGTTACGGTTGGGGCAAATCATTTGAGCAAGATATAATCATTTTCTCGGGTTTTTACGAGAATACCAGCCGAACAAGATGGCAGCATAATATGTCAGTGATAAAGCCCTGATAAACAATGAGCGATGACAACCCTAAGCATTTAAAAAGGGATCATTCTCATGAAATTCTACATTCATGTAAAACACATTTAGTTAGGGGCATTTGATTCATTCCGATCAATGCATCCTAACCATTCTCATGGCATTCTGCAAATGTCATCCATAATATCATTTAGTTAGGAGCATTCTATTTATTCTGATCATTGCATCTTAATCATTGTAAAATGACCATTCTCATGACATTATGTATTCATGCAAATGTCATCCATAATACATTTAATTAGGAGCATTGGATTCATTCTGATCATTGCATCCTAACCATTTTGCATAAGTATAAACACATAAAACCGATTTTACAGGATAGGTCCCCTAGAGGACGGTGTCGCAACATCGGTGAATTCACATATCTTGTCTTCCTGAGTTTGCAGTGAAGTGGATCGAAGATACCAGTCTGGCATCCCTGAGTTTGCAGCAAAGTAGATTGAAGATTGTAGTCTTATCTTCCTAAGATAGCAAGAAAGCAGACTGAAGATTTCAGATTTTGTTACCTCGAGGTAGCAGTGAAGCAGATCAAGGATGACCAGTCATTCTCTCTAAGCAGTAGTAGAGTAGGCTAAAGATTGTAGATCTTGTATCCCTAAACAGTAGGGGAGCAGATCAGTTAAAAATTGCAGATTTTATCTCACTGAGCAGTAGTGAAACAGATCGAATACCTGAATTCTTATCTCCTCGAAGTTCCAGTGGAGTAGGTTGAGGCTACAAATCCCTCCTCCCTGAGTTTACAATGAGGATTAATCCATATTTCTTTGAAGTTTATTGAGAGAAGATTGAGGATACGAATCTCTTCTCCCCTGAATCTTATCTCCTCGAAGTTCGATCGAGTAGGTTGAGCCTACAAATCCCTCCTCTCTGAGTTTACAATGAGGATTAATCCATATTTCTTTGAAGTTTCAGTGAGAGAAGATTGAGGATACTGAATCTCTTCTCCTGAATCCTTATCTCCTCGAAGTTCAGTGGAGTAGGTTGAGGCTACAAATCCCTCCTCCACGAGTTTACAATGAGGATTAATCCATATTTCTTTGAAGTTTCATTGAGAGAAGATTGAGGATACGAATCTCTTCTCCACAATCCTTATCTCCTCGAAGTTCCAATGAGTAGGTTGAGGCTACAAATCCCTCCTCCCCGAGTTTACAATGAGGATCAATCCGTATTTCTTTGAAGTTTTAGCGAGAGAAGATTGAGGATCTGAATCTCTTCTCCACTGAATCCTTATCTCCACGAAGTTCCAGTGGAGTAGGTTGAGGCTACAAATCCCTTCTCCCTAAGTTTACATTGAGGATCAATCCTTATTTCCTTGAAGTTTCAGCAGAGAAGATTGAGGTTACGAATCTCTTCTCTCTAAATTTTTATCGCCATGAAGTTTCGACGGAGAAGATTGAAGCTACAAATCTCTTCTCCCGAAAATTACATCGAATTGGATCGAAGCGTTAGTTTTCATGCCCTTGAAGATGCAGTGGGATGGAATGAAGCTACTCAAAGAAGAGAGGCACCGAAAGAAAACAATATTCGACAACACCGGGCAAAATTGGCCCTTTTAAAGTCTTTGCTCTATTCTCGTTACATGACAATGAGCAAAGAGGGGCAGCTGTAGGCCCAAAATTTGCCCGGGCCCATACCCAAACAAAACAAAAAATAATAATAACCAAAATAAAAAAAACAGAATCCAAAACAGTCCAATAACATAATGAAACCCAAATAAGCCCAACAAACCTAACCCCTACCCAATTAGCGGCCCAAAAAGAAAGACCCATAACCCAATACTAAGCCCAAGCCACTACCCAAAATCACAAGGCCCAAAACGGCCCAAATTTTTAGAATTTTCAGAAAACCCTAGGAACTTCCAAACTTTTCCAGCGCCGCCACCGCATCCCTCACACGCGCGCCACCACGCACGCCACCACGCTGCCCGCCTCTGTACCAGCGCCACGTCACCGTCGTACCTGCGAAAACGACAAAAACACAGCTCAACAAGCAAAAAGAAAAAATGATTTATTTGGATTTTTCATTTTTTGAATTCGGTTATAAAAACCGAAGCAAAAATATTTGTAAGCTTCACGATTTTTGTACAGGAAAATACAGAAAATCAATAGGAATAAAAAATCAGATTCAAGGAAAAAGGTTTTCGACTCTTTTTTCTTTTCTTTTTTGCTTCTTGCTTTCCTTCATTTTTGATTTTTAAAATCGATTTTAAATAAAATCGAGAGAGGAGGGCTTACAGGTTTACTCCTGAATCTCGGCAAAGATGGAGGTGCATGAAGCACAGATGACCCTCAAGGGCGGCTCTGGGCGAAACCCTAGCAGAGGTTTGGGGAAGGGGTTTGTTTTAGTAATTTTGGGAAAATGGGAGATAGCCATTCTTTTTAGGTTTTAGGAACAAAAAAAAAGCGGCGTCGTTTTATTTTTAAAATTAGGCGCCGAAGCGGCATTTGTTTGGTGCTCGATTAGTGCATTCAGTGCGAAGCGGCACCGTTTCTTCGCTAGGTGCATATGCGAGCCGATCCAAAGAAAGGATCCGCGTGTTTTATCAAGAGGAATATATCGCGCTTGGTCCCTTTTTTTCTTTGCGCCGCTATTCGATTAGGTCCTTTTTATTTCTTTTCTTTCTTTTAAATCCTGTCCAGTAATTTTGCACAGTCTTAATTTAGTCCCATTTTAAACGTTGCATTCAAGGACCTGGGTAAATTGCATTTTAATCCTCCTTGGTTTGCGCGCGTCATTTTTTGGTCCTCCTTTCTGTTTCAATGTTTTATTTATTTATTAATTATCCCTTTTAGTTTATACTTATTTTCAATTGAGTTATTTGTTTTAGTTTACACAATTCTTTTATTATTTTAGATTTATCTATTATGCATTATTTTAGATATTATTTATTATTTCAATTGGGTTATTTTAATTATTCATTATTTTGATTGTTTTAATATATTATTTTGAATTCTTTTACCAATTTTACATCATTTTGATTTTATTATTTTGACTTTCATTTATACATATTATTAGTTGTTTTATTTTATAACTTATTTATTTTGAAGGTCACTTTTGTATATGTTTCTAGGTTTTAAGAATTTGTATGATATTTAATTTGAATACTTCTATATGTTTTTATTTTATATACATAAACCTATAATTTATATTAAAATTATTTTTATACTATGTATATATCATTGATTTGACATTATTTTATGCATATATTTTTTGAAATCTATTTATGTGTATAGGTATATTTTTTTATTCCCTATTTTATTATATATACATATTTTGTTTATTTTAATAACCTTGATATATTATTTTCAGGCATAAATTATTAACTTTAGTCTTTTTATTTTCATGCATATTACTTATGTAGACTAACATGTATTATTTTATACTTTGATTTTCTCCTTACTTAATATTTTATTTTAGAATCTATTATGTATATAATTTCTTTTTTTATGGACTCTATTTTAAATTACATATTTATTTATTCCAAACATTTTTATATATCATTATTTTTATATATACATACATTATTTTATATCGAGTTTTTATTACATATGTAGTATTTAAATAAACACATATATATATATATATATATTTGGTTTATTTGTTTTAAAACTTGCTATATGTTATTTGTATTAATTGGCTTGCCATTGTATGTACCCAAATTCATTCCCTTCAAATTTCATATTACGATCATTCATTAGTATAACATTTTATCCATGTATATTATTCAATGTTTGTAATCTCGTTTATTTACATTATCGCATTGTGATTCAAACTTTAACATCTTGATTGATATTAGTAGTTCCATTGTCATTCCAAATAGGCTAATGAAATGCATTTTAAGCCAATTTTAAAATTCCGTATTTGAAAATTCTTCAAAATAAGGTAATATTTGTGTGTTTGGAAATTTGAGAAATCGTGCCCTATCGTGCTGGGTTTGGTTTTCTGTTTGACCAAATAACCAAATATCCTTTTAATCGCATATTTTGAAAATCAAAGATGATCTCGGTGTCGGGTATAAGCGTGTCATATCCTAACGTCTTTGGATGTGATGTTTTATTCCTTTGGAACAGTGAATCTTGAGATTCAATTCAAAATTAATTAACATTCTTTAAAAAGTATCACACCTTAAACATTTTCAAGTTTTCAACACAAGGACATTAGCTAATCAATTTGGTACCAATTTTGGGCGTTACGAGGGTGCTAATCCTTCCTCGCATACGTAACCGACTCCGTGCACTGTTTTCTTATATTTCGTAGACCAAAAATATTGTTTTAATAAATCCAAATGTTTTATTAAAATAATCCATCTTAAGGTGATCCGATCACACGTTGAATAAAAGATCAGTGGCGACTCTATATTTCATTTTAAAGTCAATCCCCATTTTTTTTTCAAACTCGAAAAAAATGGTTTCGACAATCAGCATTCCACTATCTTCTATTGGAATTCAATTCCGTTAAGACTGAGATAAAAGTTGATAGTGAGCTTACATGAAATTGACCTTTTGTTTCTTCTGGCTATTGTTCTGTTTATATGTGTATGGAATATATCTTATTTCTGATACAATCGATATCAGGACATATGAACTATGTTTCTTTCTCTTCTGGTTTTCTTTACAAGATCGTCAGGATTTCTATTATTTCGTATGAATGGTATTCTCGAACTTTCAGTATGGTCTTGTATCTTGGATTTCATTATCTTGGTTTTCCTTTCCATCCTTATTGTTTAACTTATTAAGTGTGATTTATCATTGAACCGAGATCGACAAAAGTGTGAATTGTGACAGTCAAATTCAAATAATATAATGATTTTGTTTCCTCGGATAATTATGATATTTTTCAATGAGCTCAAGTAAGATGTTACATTTCGTCTGAGTTAATACCTATTGGATTTATCTTAAATAGGTGATGTTATTCTGAATTAAAGTTGTTCTGTGGATAAAGTTATTCCAATTGTGAAAGTTTGAACAATTTGGGCATGCTAGCAAAGTTGAAGCAGTTCAAGGTATGATTAACTGAAGCTTTATGTAACACCCCAAACCCGGCCCATGCGTTATGAGCGGATTTGGTATGTCACACGAGCAAAACATGTTAAACCCTTTTTGTTCGTACTAAAATATTGCTTTGTTAAAAATTAAGAAAACAAGTTTGATTTGATAAAATACTACTAACCTCAAAGATTTGATTGATAAATCGATAAATTTGAACTAATGATCTTACAAAACCGTGACTTTTGAAAACGACGTTGAAAATTCGAAAGAGAATCCAAGTCTTTTGAAAATATCGTTAATAGTTTGAGAGAAAATATCCGTGTTAAAAATATTTGTAAAAGTTTATTTTGAAATCCATTTGTTAATCGATTTTGGAAACCATTGTTTAAGTTTTTAGAAAATTCCCCTTTTAAACAATTTAAGAAAAATAATAAAAACATCCCAACCAAAAAGCAAAAATAAAATAGTCCAGAGGCCTTATTACAACATTTATCCCAAAATAGTAAAGTAATAAAATAAACGAGAAAGAAGTCTAAAGTCCAAATAAACCATTTTCAAGTATGGCCTCCTCGAGTCATCCATAGCCCAAGTCCATATCATCAAGCATTACCTACAAGGGTTAAGAGAAGCGGGGTGAGTTACAAGAACTCAGTGTGAAATCCCCTTACCGTTATTCATTGGGCCGGAACCCAATTAGCAATATTTTGGGCCTAAGCCCATTTACAACAACAATAATGTATCAAATATAATATTCAAATGATATGCAATTCCCAAACCAAACCTAGTTTTCCATCCGCTACACACCACCGTACCAACCAACACACCTGTGGATGATCTTTAGTCAACCCACCCCGCCAACACACCAAGCGTAGGCATTAAGCCATTTATATCAGATTTGTGGACAAGCCACCAGATTAACAGAATTTACATGGCATTGTCATTTTTCAGATTTGTGGCAGAGCCACCGGATTTATGTAGCAGAGCTACCAGAACTTCTCTTCATCATTATCCCTGTAACATCCCGAAATTGGGCCTAGTAGGATTGGGCCCAATGGGCCTTGATTTAAAATTTTTGAGAACGGAATTAATGCAAGTTATACTTATTAGGTAAGTTATTTTGGAAGGTTAGAGGGCTTCAATGAAGTCCCGGGATCAAATATTAGCTTTGGGGAAATTTTGGTTTTAGGTGAAAAAAAAACCCTGGAAGTTGGCAGGTAGGCCTTAAGAATAAAATGTAGAGGAAAATGACACAAGTGGAGTGTGTGGTGTAGTGGCAAAGTGACGCCACTTAAGAGGCAAGGGGGATGACGCCATAAGGAAGGAAGGAGGTCCAAGGTTCAAGTCTTGGCTTTTGCATTTTGGTTTTCTTTTTACTTGGACCTCAAAATTTGGCTATAGATTTATATTTAGTTGCGCATGGTTTAAGACACAAGAGGAGCTTGTGGCCAAGTGGCTAGCAGCGTGGATTATGTTGCAAGGGAGCACGGGTTCGAATCTCATGAGAAGCAAGGGAGTATTGATTTTTGATGCGGACGGGAAGAGTTTGATTGAATTTAAACTCTCTTGTGAAGGGATCCCACATCGGAAAGATACAAAGAAGGAAGGTGAAGAGCTAGCTATATAAAGAGCATTCGGGAGGAGGTTGACACACCTTGGAAGGCGTTTGGGCGTGGATTGGTCGGAGCGCGGATTAACACTGAGTCCTATCGGTGTGTAACTCTATCTACTCTAGTTTGTAGAGTGGCAAATGCCGAAGTGCCGATCACGGTAATAGTAGCCACACGAGCGTGCGAGCGCACGTGTGGGGGCTTCGACGCGATAGTTGAGGCCATCGTAGTATTCTTGTGGGTTGGGGTTGCTTGGGCGCGATGGGCGAAGGGGGCCTAATGGGCCCGTGGGCCCAATATAGTAAATTGTATGATGGTGTAGTATATAGTGAACTAGACTAGGTGAATCTCATAAACGTGGCTAGATTTGTGTTAGGTGGGCCCACACGAATTCGCGAAATTGGGCTTTAGGCCCAATAGTCCATTTCGACTGTAAATGGTAGTTGGGTCACCGAGGCAACACGGGCCTTTGGAAAGGCCATTCCAGTCTGTAAATTACTGAAATACCCTTAGTGGGTAAATTACCAAAATATCCCTGAAGGGTAAATTACCGATATGCCCTTGGTGGGTAAATTACCGATATACCCTTGGTGGGTAAATTACGAAAATGCCCTTGGTAGGTAAAATTACGGTTATACCCTTAGAGGTTGATTAGGGTGATTATGTTGTTTTATGTCTATATCGATTATGATGGTAATTCATGTTATACTTATATTTGATATATGTCAGCATACATGACATATTGCATACACGAATTATTATGTCATATTGCATGGGTTATATGAGTGGAGGGGCGGTGATATTCGTGTCGACGGGCACCGATGGTTTGGTACCACATTGTGACTACGGTCACCAGAGGTTTGGCACCTCCAGAGGTTTGGCACCTCATAGCGACTCGTCCCTGTGGTTAACACCACCGTGGGTTGGCCCCACTTTTGAGATATGGGATCGTCGCCAGTGATTTGGTATCACACGTGGGTTGGCCCCACAGATGGATTATTAGTGACTTTGAGTCACCCGGTGATTTGGTATCACATTCGTGTCTCCGGACACCGAGGTTTGGCACCTCATAGCGTCTCGTCCCGGTGGTTTGGTACCACGATTGGGTTGGCCCTACGAGATAATACAACGGGATTGACGCCGGTGATTTGGTATCACACGATGGGTTGGCCCCATCACTATTATTCGTGACTTCGAGTCACCAATGGTTTGGCACCACAATATTGATGAATATCGTGTCCTTGGACACGGTGGTTTGGCACCACCGGTGGTTTGGTACCACCACGGGGTAGAAAAAGGAGTTGCGGATGGCTAGGTTTGGGTGCATGATATGCATATTTTCATATGAAATTGTGTAAGGGCTTGTTGGATGGGGATTTACACACCGAGTCTCGATGACTCACCCTTAGTTAAATTTTGCGGGTAATCATTAGATCGCGGATTTGGGAGCTGAGGTGGACTCGTGGAGGCCATACATATGTTTACTCGTAAATTCGTTTCTTTTATTTGGACTTATTTTTATTTGAGTTTTTGTTATGTAATAAGGCCTTGGGTATTTTATTTGGTTTCAACTTTCAATTTGTTTATTGCTTATTATTAAATGATCAATATGGGATTTTCCTAAAATGATAATAAACCATTTCTTATTCAAAATTACTTAAACTCGATTTCTCACCACAACTATAAAGAATATGAGCTTTTAACGAATGCACGTTTTTAGACATTCCTTTCATGTGACATGCCGATTTGGTCAGTAACGTTTAGGCCGGGTTTGGGGTGTTACAATCCCATCCCATGCAAATCATGTATATAATGCATAACAAATCACAATATAATAACAGTAATTTATTCAGATATTTATTACAAAATTATGGCCCATTATAACAATTAATCAAAAGGCCCATTAAGCAAAATATCATATTTGGCCCATTTAGCAAAATATCGATTGGCCCATATATAGCAAAATATCGATCGCCCATTTATCAAAATATCAGATTGGCCCATTTATCAAAATATCAGATTGGCCCATTTATCAAAATATCAGATTGGCCCATATAGCAAAATACCAGATCGGCCCATTAAACAATTTCGTAATTCGGCCCTTTAGGGGCATTTTCGTAATTTTGATAATTTACCCACTAAGGGTAATTCGGTAATTTCGCAACCTAAGGGTATTTTGGAAATTTCGCAACCTAGACTTAACTACTAATGTGGAGCATAAAAATCGAAACTGTCCATCTGCATCGTACTAACTAAATTGACTATAACTAGAGTTAGGAATCTCGAAATCTAACTCCGTAAATTTTCCTTGAGACTAGACTCATATATCTTCTTACTATAATTTTTCCATAATTTTTGACTTATCCATTTAGTACAGTTTATTCCTTAAAGATTCCCTTGTTTCACTGACCAACAATTCTGATCTCTCTTACCCAAAATTCAAATATCTCACTGTACAGTTTTCATATGTTGCTCCCACTTGTTTCTATTGAAAATAGACTCACTAAGGAATCTGTACATATAAACTATAACTCATAATTCACTTTGTATAGTTTTATAAGATTTTTCCAAGACAGATCAGGGAACCACGAAGTCATTCAGAACCAGTCTCACTAAAATTAAGATATCTAAAAATATAAAATTCATTTTCCTTCTCCGTTTCTTCCATATCAAAATAGACACAGTAATTTTTAATCTGATATCTTATTCACTTTGTAATTCCTTTTCTCCTATTTTTCGTGATTTTTCAAATACACGTCACTGTTTCTGATCGAAACTATTTTATTACAACATACGATTACCACTACGATCATGCGCATGCCCGAGTGATCACGGATGCCAGTTTTCGGTTTTCTTCGGTATTCTAACCGATTCACAGAATATTTCATACAAACTTTCAGAGAAGTGTGAGATTATACACCAGTTCAGATATGTATACGGAAGATACGGGATTACACACCTGATTTTGATTTCCTAAAGAACCACTCGTCATGACCTAGAACAATACCAACCAAAAGTTAGCCTCGGATTTCCAAAAGATTTCGTATCACTTACACTTGAATCACTTACCACTATGTCCGAAGGTAGAAAATATCGAGTGATTTCGTCCCTATAACATAATCGATTAGTCGAAACTTCGATCCGATTAACACAATAACCGAGTAGTGATATCGAATGGACTATGAAAAGACTCCTTACTTTAATCGATGATAATCCCAATTCCCACCAATTGACTTATGACTTGAGATGATTAGGCAATGATGTGGTATTCGGCCAATCCACTAGAATACTACAAATAAAAGATTATCAAGATGTGAGGGAGTAAGGGAGAACACCATTTCGGTTTTAGAATCAAGATGAAACAACCAAATAATGAGGGACTCTCATTCGGCTAAAGAGAAAAAGAATGAAAAGATTTGAATAAAAACACTTACCCGGTTTAATCAAGAAAGAAAAACCCAACTTGGAAGATGGAGAAGATGATCAATTAGGCTAGGTGGTTTCGGCAAAACAAAGAAAGAAAAGTACTCACTAATGGCTTTAGAGTTTTGGCAATCAAGAAGAAAGAAGAAGAATTTGTTTAATATCAACTTGAAGTTTCGGCTATTAAGGAAGATGGGCAAAAGATGAATATGTGACCAATCCAAAGAGAAGAAAAAATGCACTATTGTGCTAGAAAATTTCGGCAAAGAGAGTAGAAATTTGGGAGAAAATGACACAAAGTTGCAAATGGGATTTTTGGCCAAAACAATACCAAAACCTTACCAAAAGCCAAAGTAAAATTTCAGCTACCTATCTACCCCCAAAACCGTCCACATGCATAGCCATAAGGGTCAAAATTTTGCCAACCATACTTTCCATAATATTCTCCATGAAATAAGCCACTTGTTCCCCTTACTTGCCTTTTCCTTTTGATTCCTTTCCCCAACCTCAACCTTTCCTTAATTCCTTTAGCCACCATACCAAAAATAAAGAAGTCAACCTTGCCATATATATACCTTGGCCGACACTAAGGAAGGAATGCAAAAATAAAAGTCAAAATTGCACACAAAGGGATTCGAACCTCTTCCCTCAAGGTACTACATGTGGCGCCATAACCCTTTTACCAATTGCTCATTTATGCTGGCAATTTACTCTTTTATTTCCATAAGCCTTGATGCCACTTACTATCTCTCCTTAATAGGCTTAAACACAAAATTTTACTAAGGCCCAACTTGAACCCAGAACTTAATAGAAACCTCGTAACTTTCCAAAATTACCTTCTTAATAAGTCCAACTTGAAATAATGCCGTTCTCTTGTTCTCAAAATTTTAAAACGCTTCTACGCTCAAGGCCCATTGGGCCCAATTCTACTAGGCCCAATTTCGGGATGTTACACTTTAGTTCTGAGTTTAGTTTGAATTGAGCAATGGAATTATGATTTCTCAGTGACGCACTAGTGAATGGACTAGAATGTGTTTATCTGCTAGAAAGTAAAGTAATGGTACATGTTTTCTGATGGATCATATTAAATGATAGTTTAATTTTAGTTAAGTAAAAACGCTAAAGTGATATATACTTGCAAATTTGAGAAACTCAGGATGTGTTAGTGGGTGATCAGCTAAATAAGTACAGTGAGGATCAACTTTTGATTCTGAACTTTAAGTTGGACTTCTTTATTATTATTATTATTATTATTATTATTATTATTATTATTCTGAGGTGGACTTCATGTATTGTAGAACTCCGGATTTATGCAGAAAATTCTGTTTAGAATTTATAGTAGTAATATTTGGTTTATCCATTCAAGGTGTAATAAATAAGTACAGTAATTTGAAGCAAATGTTTTGAGCATACAAATATGAACTTGGTACTTCTAACTCTGTTGAATGTTAAGTGTATTCAAGATTAGTAATGTAGTGATAATATTAAAATGATAATGAGACAGGACTATTGTGAAATTCGAATCAGATTTTCCTCAATCTTCAGATCAAGAGAGATGCTAGTAGATTGTTTTGAGCGTTTGACGAGATTAGCATAATTATTTCAGTATGTATTGATTCTTTATTTGACAGAATTGACTGAGTTATATTGGGATTTAGATCGATGACAGAGTGTTTCTGAAAGTATCGTCTTGAAAAGGGTTATTTAGTGATGTTGGAAATCGTGAGAAAGATATTAAACTTCATTCGTAAGATTTTGGGGGCGAAAATCCTAAAGTGGGGAGAGTTGTAATGTGACCCAAATTTGGGTGTAGTCGGAACAGTGGTTTTGAGACCACAAACCGATGAGGAAAATTCTATTTTTATTATATTTTTATGGTTTACAATTTTACGAAAAGATTTCATAAAAATTTCGTTCAAAAATTTCGACGTTTGAGCACTCAATTTAGTCAAAAGGACTAAATTGTAAAAAGTGCAAAAGTTGAGTTTTACATGTTAGAGGTGTTCAATTGTTATGAAATTTTAAATTGAAGGTCCTTAAATGATAATTAGACCATTGGTTAAGTTGGTGGACAAAAATGGGCATGGATGGGTATGTTTCAAAAGATTTTTTTAGGGGCATTTTGGGAATTTAGTGAATTAAATGAATTAAAAACAAAATTTAAATGCCAAATTTGTCCATCTTCAAGCTAAGGCCGAATTTAACATGGGGGAAGCCATGGATAGGGTTTTCAAGCTTTCCAAGCTTCATGGTAATTCCATTTTAGCCCCGTTTTTCATGTTCTTTACGTTTTTGGAGTCCCGGTAACTTGATTTAGCTTATTCTAGCAATAATTTAACCTAGGGTTCATATTTGGAAAAATACCCATAGGTGAAATGTGTTTATTTTGATGTTTTATGGCAGAATATGAAGCTTAGAATTATATTAAACAACATTTACTAAGCGATTTTAAGTGAAAACGAGTAAAATGACATAATTGGCAAAAATACCTAATGTACATAAGTGCATGTTAGAGCAAGAATTTGATGTTTCCATAGAAGAGAAAAATGTTCAGCATGTAATGAAACATAAAAAATTTAATAAAAATTATTTTACGAGTTTAGGGGTAAAAGTGTAATTTTTGAAAAGTTAGGGGGCGAAATTGTAAATTTGCCAAAATTTGATATGTGAATTGAATTGATTAGTGTTTTGATAAAATGTATTAAATGAGTGTTAATTTGACATGTTAGATCAAGAAAACATGAAATTTGGACTAAGATTGGGGAAGAACGGTTGTGAGCTAAGTCGGGAAAATTAGTCATTTCGGCATTTGAGGTAAGTCCGTGATTAAATGAGCATGATATTGATGTCATTGTTATTATACTTGAGAATATATCTTGCCATGATTGTATTAAAATTTATGTTGATGATATTGTATATGAGAATGTAACATCCCAAATATGGGGTTATTTGGAATTTGATTATTTTTTTATATTGTTAATGGAAGAATAGAACTTAATTTAAGGCTTTGAGTATGCCAGGGTTGATAGAAAAATTTCAGTTTTAATTTTAAAAGAAGGAAGCCTTGGTAAGTGGGTGTTATAAGAATAAATGTGGGTAATTTAACACTAATTAGGCCTTGGTAAAATGGCAAAAAGAAGCCCACTTAAGAGCTACATGTGACGCCACCCAGGAGCAAGGGAGAGCTTGTGTTCGAGTCACGGAAATCCTTTTTTTTTTTCTCTTTATTTGGACGGCACAAGGGGGGAGAGTTTTTCTCCCTTCAAACTCTTTTATTAGGTGTAATTATTAAAGGATAATAGAAGAGTTTTATTCGTTTAATTATAGTAATAATGAGAGGATATTCAAGGATAATGGATGGGATATTAGGAGATTATTTTTATTAATTCAAAGTTATTTGAATTAAATCAAATGAATGGCCAAGAGGAAAATTAGGAGTTGGCTAGGAGTTGAACTCCTTGTTGCCAAGGTTGGACGGCAAGCATTAGGGGGAGGGGGTGCCGAATTTCTTTATAAGCACCCATCCATCAATTGGTTTTCTTTTTTCTCACTTTTGCTAGTTACCGAAATCCTCAACCTCTCCTCGTTCTTCTTTTATTTTTTTCCCTTCTCCTAAAAGACCTTAGCCGAAACTTTTATTTTTCTATTAAACTCACCATTGGCTGAATACACCCCATTGGTTTACCGAAAACTCTCTTCCTCTACTCTATGGTCTTGGCCGAATACTAAGGGTGACCCAAGTCTCTCTGGGATTCTTCTTCCAATCGGTTTAAGAAGGTAAGGGACACTAGCCGAAATTCCGAGTCCTCTTTTTAGTCTCTTGCCGATTCCCATTAAGGGGGTAGGTGCCGATTTCAATAGTGGTTAATAGGGCTTCTAAACGGTTGTGATAAGCGATTCTTTTTATAGGTACTTCGGATTCGGGAAGCAATCAACCCAAGCTATAATCTTTGGTGACCGGTTTGTTAAGGTGGTGAGATCGATTTTCTTTATTTTTGATATCCATTTAAGCCGAAGGCTACTAACTTGGTTAAGTGCCGATTATAGGGTGGTGAAGTAAAGAGCTAGTACTCAAGATATTCAGTAAGATTTGGGTTCATAAGGAACCCCTCCTAATATTTTGGTTTTGGCCGAATGGCCTAGGATACTAACCCTTATGGATGGCCGAATATAGGGGCAAGGACATTAAGTGTGGCCGACTTCTTCATTTGGGATTTAGACGATTCAGTGGTGACAGGTGTGTACATACACACGTATAATAGTTAATAAAGTGTATTAAGTGTATGTTATGTGTAAATCTGCTTTATGTAGATATGGCATTAGTGCCTTAATGGTACAAGCGAGGATCCCGGTAAGTCTCTATTTGTATGAGATTGATAACAATGCTTTTGGGAAGCATGGGTTATTTGATACATGTGATATATGTGTGTTCTGTTATTAACTGCTTGACATGGGTTGATGAGAGGAGGGGGGTGATATCGTGTTGACGAGCACCGGTGTTTTGGTAACACATCGTGACTATATGTCACCAGAGGTTTGGTACCTCCAGAGGTTTGGTACCTCATAGCGACTTGTCCCCGTGGTTAACACCACCGTGGGTTGGCCCCACTTGAGATATGGGATCGTCTCGCGCGGTGATTTGGTATCACACGATGGGTTGGCCCCATCACCCGATTTGTGTCTACGGACACCGGTGCTTTGGTAGCACATTGTGACTATATGTCACAAAGTGGTTTGGCACCACCGGTGTTTTGGTAACACATCGTGACTACGGTCACCAAAGTGGTTTGGTACCACATGGGGTAGACAAAGGCGTTTGGTTGGCTAGGTTGGGTACACGATACTCTGTATAATTAACTGTTATATGTTGTGTATGAAATGTTGTATTAACCGGGGGAAGGGTTACATACTGAGTCTTGGTGACTCACCTTCTCCTTTAACATTTTTTTCAGTGTGACTCGTAGATGGCGGTTGAGCCGGTTGGACTCGAGGTGGCCATGCAAAGGATTCGAATTTATAGAACTTTAAATTTCTTTATTTTTACTTGGGTTGTAATAAGGCCTCCATAAACTATATTTGTGTTATTTTCTTTTATGTTGGATATTTGCTTAAACTATATTATTTAATTGAACTAAAATCACATGTTTTCTTAAGTTAACACGAAAAAGTTTAATCGTGCCATCGGGCACACATGAAACTGGTATAACAAATGGACTTAATTAAATCTAAGGGTAGCTTTGACAAGACAACCGAAAACGAGGAGTTTTCAACGGAAATTAAATATTTTTCGAAATGGTGTTCACAAGGTTTTACTCAGTAACAAATCGAATTCGGTCGTAGTGTTTGGGCCGGGTTTGGGTTGTTACAGAATTGGTATCAGAGCCCAGTTCAAAGCTCGGCTGTGGGGGCCCAAGGCCCAAAAATGTTTTAAAAGGCCTTTTGAATGATTTTTGGTTTTTGAACAGCATGGCCCGAGTCTCCGGCACCGATCCGCCCAGGTAAGTACATCTAAACCTTTTTGTGAAATATATTCTGTAGAAGGGTAGGAAGCATGGAACGTAGATAGATTTATAGGACTTGGACCCTAAGGCTAGATTACTCAAACACAACGATGCATAAGACTTAAAGAACTAAACCAACCTATGACTTAGTCAATGAGCTAGGGTGTGGTAACCCCTGTACGCATGTCTAGGATTGGATCCGGAAGAGCTTGGTATTTAAGCAGTCCTCGTGACTCACCTCCTCTTCGCAGGTATCCTACCTGGTGCGTAGCTTCGGTTCACCCTAACTCAGAAGGCTCAGTGGTGTGGTAACCTCTGTGCGCATGTCTAGAAAGGTTGGTGGAGAGCTTGGTATTTAAGCGGTCCGCGTGACCCACCTCCTCTTCACTTGAATTCTGCCTGGTGCGTAGCTTTGGTTCACCCTGACCAGGAAGGCTCGGTCATAGGCTAAAAACAATGATTAAAACCCAAAAAGGGAATTAGCCTTGTTTTACAAAATGGAACGAATAACAAGCCCTAATGTTTCCAAAATTTGTCCAATAACTCTCTTAAACCTTAGAACGCTACTTTTACGACGTATTCCTCGGAAAACTTGACTTGTGAAAAATTACAGAAATACCCTTAGGAGTAAATTACCAAAATGCCCCGACCCATAAAATATTGATTCGACGGTTTTGCCCAAAATTTCAGCTATTTTACAAATATCCAATAACTTAGCTTTGGAAATCATCAGCAAAATATCTTGGTTCTGGAAAATTACGCAAATACCCTCAGAGGAAAAAGACGAAAATACCCCACAGGTTAGAAATGGGCGAAATGTCCGATGAGTGAATAGGTATGGAAAGTATTAAGGAATGGATGCATGAACTTCTTTGTGTGAAACTAGGATAGGAAACTGAAACGTTGTTTGTTCGAAAGAATCTCTGATTAAATCGTATTCATAAAATTTCTTCGCGAGTAATAAAGTGAAACAAATGCTAACGCATAAAATTTTCTTAATCAGATTAAAAGCGCGGTAGATAGAATGAGTTCTAGAGGACGTGGACGCCGTGGACGTGGTAGGGTAGGATGACGGTGTCCGAACCCGCCAGTCGAGGACAAGGTCGGAAAATGAGGTACCATCGCCACCACCACCTCCTACTTTTAGAGCCGAGGAGCCGGAGCAGACCGGCAGTGGTCCATCGCAAGTGTGTTCGCAGTCTTGGAGATGGTGGTGGGGCTGGTGGAAATGTAGGAGCTCTGAAATCTGTCCCGAGCGACTCCGATCTAACGGAGCGGAGGTATTCCGAGGTGTGTCAGGAGTGGCACCCAGTGCAGCGGAATACCGGCTAGAGTCAACTGAAAGGATCATGGATGACCTTGACCTGACTGAAGAAGAGAAGCTGAAAGGGGATGTCGTCTTCTAAAGGATGAAGCGATCAGTGGTGGCTTACGGTTCGAGATGGGGCTACAGCAGATGATTTGACTTGGGAGTATTTCAGAACCGCCTATCAGAAAAAGTATGTGGGCATTAGCTACACTGACGCGCAGAGAAAGGCTTTTATGGGATTAGTTCAAGGAACTAAGTCCGTGTCGGAATATGAGGCGGAATTTCTAAGGCTGAGTAGATATGCGAGAGGCATCGTGGCTACCGAACATGAGCGCTGTGTCCGCTTTGAGGACGGACTCGAGATGATTTGAGGTTACTAATTGCCCCGCAAACAAGTTCGTGAGTTCTCGTCTCTAGTGGAGAAGGCTAAGGTAGCCAGAAGGAATCAAGGAGGCCGTGAGGCGTAACTATAGTAAGAACAATCGGAAGAGAAGTTTTGGGTCAACTGGATCAAGCGGAAGTGCTCGTAAAAGGTTAGAGCCAAGTGGGCCCAATCAGCAAACAAAGGCCCACAATCGCTAATCAAAGGCCGACTCGGTGCAATCGCTGTGGAAAGACCCATTGGGGAGGTTGTTGGGTGGTGACAAAGGATGCTTTGAGTGTGGGTCTTTGGAGCATCGCGTCGAGATTGTCCCGTAAACTAGCTAAGAAGCGACGGAGGCGGCGTAACGTGCTCGAGGATAGAAATGTAGGACCACAGAGGGTCGTGGTAATGGTAGAGGAAACAACGGTCCTAACCGAGGTCGTGGAACTCAAGGCGAGGTTCAGCAACACGAAGCTAGGCGGCCTGGCTTAGTTTACACAAAGAAGGTGTCGCGAGGAAGGTGACGCACCGGATGTTATAACCGGACGCTTCTAATTTTCGGTTTTCCTTATGTTGCATTGATTGATGTGGGCTCGACACACTCAGACATTGCTAGTAGTATGGTAGGAACAATGGACCTAAACTCAAATCGCTTCTAGGGAGATGACCGTAGTTAGCCCCTTAGGTCACTCCGTAGTCGTAAATAGACTTTATAGAGGCGTACCCTAGAACTTCAAGGGGTAGTATTTGTAGCTGATCTAATGGAACTACCGTTTGGGGAGTTCGATTTGATCCTTGGTATGGATTGGTTGGTTAAGTACCACGCGAGTTTGGATTGCGCGGCTAAGCGCATGGTCCTTAAGACGGCAGAAGGTGGTGAAGTGGTTATGATAGGAGATAGGAGGAATTACCTATCCAACGTAGTGACCGCCTTGAAGGCTGAAAAGATGGTCAAGAAGGGTTGTGAGGCGTATTTGGTTCAAATCTGTGCTTTGGAAGCTAAGGGGTTGGTAGTTGGAAAGGTCCGAACGGTTGGGGAATTTGCTGATGTATTCCCAGAAGAACTTCCGGGTTTGCCTCCGGATCGAGAAGTCGAATTCGGTATAGATTTGCTACCTGGAACGGCACCTGTGTCCATAGCACCATACCGAATGGCACCAAAAGAATTGGTGGAGCTAAAGGCTCAAATTCAGGAGCTCTTGGATAGAGGGTTTATACGACCAAGTATATCTCCGTGGGGAGCGCCTGTGTTGTTTGTCAAGAAGAAGGACGGTTCTATGCGGATGTGCATCGATCACCGTCGATTGAACAAGTTAACGATCAAGAACAAGTATCCGTTGCCTCGGATTGACGACTTGTTCGATCAAGCAATGGTGCCTCGGTGTTTTCGAAGATAGACCTTAGGTCAGGTTATCACCAATTAAGGGTGAAGGAGGTGATGTTCACAAAGCGGCATTCCGAACTTCGGTATGGGCATTTCGAGTTCTTGGTGATGCCATTGGGTTGACCAATGCACCGGCGGCATTCATGGACTTGATGAACAGAGTATTCCAAAGAAGATTTGGACCAGTTCGTCGTGGTGTTCATAGACGACATATTGGTTTATTCAAAGACGTAAGAGGAGCATGACAAGCATTTACGGATAGTTCGCAAGTATTGAGAGAGAAGCGATTATATGCCAAATTCAGTAAGTGTGAATTTTGGCTTAGGAAGTGGCTTTCTTAGGTCATGTAGTATCACCTGAAGGAATTGGGTAGACCCTCGCAAGATTGAAGCGAAGATTGGAGTGGAAACCACCTAGGACGGTGGTCGAAATACGAAGTTTTCGGGTTTAGCAGCGGTACTATCGGAGATTCGTGGAAGGATTCTCTCTAATAGCAGCGCCGTTGACTAAGTTGCTAAGGAAAGGTGTCCCATTTGTATGGACGGAGAAGCAAAGCAAGCAAGCTTTGATAAATTAAGAAAGATTTTGACTAAGCTCGGTTTTGGTACGGCTGAAGCAAGCAGAAAGTTATTCACAGATTTATTGTGATGCATCTCACACCGGTTTGGGATGTGTGTTGGTGCAGATGGGAAGGTAGTAGCCTATGCATCCCGTCAATTAAGACCGCATGAGGTTAACTACCCAACTCACGACTTGGAGTTAGCGCGGTCGTCTTCGCTCAAGATATGGAGACATTACTGTATGGAGAGAAGTCGATGGTCTACACACGGATCACAAAAGCTTGAGGTATCTTCGACTCGAAGGATCTCGAATCGAGGCAGCGTCGGTGGATTGAACTACTAAAGGACTATGATTGTTCAATCGAGTACCATCCGGAAAGGCTAATGTGGTAGCCGACGATTGAGCCGGAAGGTGGTGACGGACTTAAGAGCAATGTTCGCTCGGTTAAGTCCGTATGATGATGGGAGTCTTTTGGCAGAACTTCAAGTAAAGCCGACTTGGATTGAGGAAATTAAAGGAAAGCAAGTTAATAGATGAAGGCTTGAGCGCTAAGAGGAGCAAGTTCAAGACGGTGGTTTGGAAGGGTACATCTGTCTAGTGATGGAGTGCTTTATTTTCAAGGACGAGTATGTATGCCAAAGGATACGGAATTAAGGCAGAAAATTCTCCAAGATGCACATAGCAGCCCATACGCTATGCATCCTGGGGGAAGCAAGATGTATGGAGATTTGCGGAAAAGCAGTTCGTGGCACTGGTTGAAGCGTGAGATAACGGAGTTCGTAGGGAAGTGTCGACGTGTCGCCAGGTTAAGGCTGAACATCAGTCACCATCGGGACTACTTCAATCGATAAAGATCCTCAATGGAAATGGGAGAGGATCACCATGGATTTTGTTAGTGGGCTACCCTTACGCCCACCAAGAAGGATGCGCTTTGGGTAATTGTGGATCGCCGACTAAATCACTCACTTCATGCCGGTGAGAATGGATTACTCACTCTGAAGCTAAGCGAAGGTCGTATGTGGGTGAAATAGTGAGGTTGCATGGTGTGCCGCTGTCGATTATCTCGGATAGGGATCCCGATTCACGTCAAGGTTTTGGAAAGCGTTGCATCAAGCTTTGGGTACACGGTTGGATTTCAAGACGGCTTTCTATCCACAAATCGACGGACGATCGGAAAAGGGTGATACTGAGTTTTAGAAGACATGTTAAGAGCTGTGTCTTGGATTTTAGTGGTAGTTGGGAGGAGTACCTACCATTGGCGGAATTCGCTTATAACAATAGTTATCAAGTTTAGTATTCAAATGGCTCCATCACGAGGCCCTATATGGACGAAAGTGTCGTACTCCTACATGTTGGACGGAGTTGGGAGAAAGACAAGTTCAGGTCCGAGTTGGTAACCGAGACGGAAGACAAAGTCAAGGTGATTCGGTCTCGTCTCAAGGAAGCATCGGATAGGCAGAAGTCTTATGCCGATCTCAAACGCAAGGAAATGGAGTATGCTGTGGGAGACAAGGTTTTCCGAAAGTGTCGCCTTGGAAAAAGGTGTTGAGATTTGGACGGAAAGGGAAGTTAAGCCCAAGGTTCATTGGGCCATATATCGTGGTGAAGCGTAGTAGGACCAAAGTGGCTTATCGGCTAGAGCTCGCGCGGCAGAACCGAGTCGATTCATAACGTATTTCATGTGTCAATCTTTGAGACGGTATCGGTCGATCCTTCGCACGTGGTGCCGTGATGCGAGATCGAGGTGAACTCGGATTTATCTTTTGAGGAAGAACCGGTTCAGATAGTAGATCAAGATGTGAAAGTTCTACGAAGGAAGGCGGTGCCTTTAGTGAAAGTGTTATGGCGGAACCACTGAGTGGAAGAAGCTACGTGGGAGCCCGAGGAGGTGATGCGCAAAGCAATACCCCATCTCTTTTGATCAAGGAATTTCGAGGACGAAATTTATTTTAAGGGGGGTAGAACTGTAACATCCCAAATATGGGGTTATTTGGAATTTGATTATTTTTTTATATTGTTAATGGAAGAATAGAACTTAATTTAAGGCTTTGAGTATGCCCGGGTTGATAGAAAAATTTCAGTTTTAATTTTAAAAGAAGGAAGCCTTGGTAAGTGGGTGTTATAAGAATAAATGTGGGTAATTTAACACTAATTAGGCCTTGGTAAAATGGCAAAAAGAAGCCCACTTAAGAGCTACATGTGACGCCACCCAGGAGCAAGGGAGAGCTTGTGTTCGAGTCACGAAAATCCTTTTTTTTTTCTCTTTATTTGGACGGCACAAGGGGGGAGAGTTTTTCTCCCTTCAAACTCTTTTATTAGGTGTAATTATTAAAGGATAATAGAAGAGTTTTATTCGTTTAATTATAGTAATAATGAGAGGATATTCAAGGATAATGGATGGGATATTAGGAGATTATTTTTATTAATTCAAAGTTATTTGAATTAAATCAAATGAATGGCCAAGAGGAAAATTAGGAGTTGGCTAGGAGTTGAACTCCTTGTTGCCAAGGTTGGACGGCAAGCATTAGGGAGAAGTGCGAATTTCTTTATAAGCACCCATCCATCAATTGGTTTTCTTTTTCTCACTTTTGCTAGTTACCAAATCCTCAACCTCTCCTCGTTCTTCTTTTAATTTTTTCCCTTCTCCTAAAAGACCTTAGCCGAAACTTTTATTTTTCTATTAAACTCACCATTGGCTGAATACACCCCATTGGTTTACCGAAAACTCTCTTCCTCTACTCTATGGTCTTGGCCGAATACTAAGGGTGACCCAAGTCTCTCTCGGGATTCTTCTTCCAATCGGTTTAAGAAGGTAAGGGACACTAGCCGAAACTCGAGTCCTCTTTTTAGTCTCTTGCCGATTCCCATTAAGGGGTAGGTGCCGATTTCAATAGTGGTTAATAGGGCTTCTAAACGGTTGTGATAAGCGATTCTTTTTATAGGTACTTCGGATTCGGGAAGCAATCAACCCAAGCTATAATCTTTGGTGACCGGTTTGTTAAGGTGGTGAGATCGATTTTCTTTATTTTTGATATCCATTTAAGCCGAAGGCTACTAACTTGGTTAAGTGCCGATTATAGGGTGGTGAAGTAAAGAGCTAGTACTCAAGATATTCAGGTAAGATTTCGGGTTCATAAGGAACCCCTCCTAATATTTTGGTTTTGGCCGAATGGCCTAGGATACTAACCCTTATGGATGGCCAAATATAGGGGCAAGGACATTAAGTGTGGCCGACTTCTTCATTTGGGATTTAGACGATTCAGTGGTGACAGGTGTGTACATACACACGTATAATAGTTAATAAAGTGTATTAAGTGTATGTTATGTGTAAATCTGCTTTATGTAGATATGGCATTAGTGCCTTAATGGTACAAGCGAGGATCCCGGTAAGTCTCTATTTGTATGAGATTGATAACAATGCTTTTGGGAAGCATGGGTTATTTGATACATGTGATATATGTGTGTTCTGTTATTAACTGCTTGACATGGGTTGATGAGAGGAGGGGGCAGTGATATCGTGCTGACGAGCACCAGTGTTTTGGTAACACACTGTGACTATATGTCACCAGAGGTTTGGTACCTCCAGAGGTTTGGTACCTCATAGCGACTTGTCCCTGTGGTTAACACCACCGTGGGTTGGCCCCACTTGAGATATGGGATAAATCGCGCCAGTGATTTGGTATCACACGATGGGTTGGCCCCATCACCCGATTTGTGTCTACGGACACCAGTGCTTTGGTAGCACATTGTGACTATATGTCACCAGTGGTTTGGCACCACCAGTGTTTTGGTAACACATCGTGACTACGGTCACCAGTGGTTTGGTACCACATGGGGTAGACAAAGGCGTTTGGTTGGCTAGGTTGGGTACACGATACTCTGTATAATTAACTGTTATATGTTGTGTATGAAATGTTGTATTAACCGGGGGAAGGGTTACATACTGAGTCTTGGTGACTCACCTTCTCCTTTAACATTTTTTTCAGGTGACTCGTAGATGGCGGTTGAGGAGCCGGTTGGACTCGAGGTGGCCATGCAGTGGATTCGAATTTATAGAACTTTAAATTTCTTTATTTTTACTTGGGTTGTAATAAGGCCTCCATAAACTATATTTGTGTTATTTTCTTTTATGTTGGATATTTGCTTAAACTATATTATTTAATTGAACTAAAATCACATGTTTTCTTAAGTTAACACGAAAAAGTTTAATCGTGCCATCGGGCACACATGAAACTGGTATAACAAATGGACTTAATTAAATCTAAGGGTAGCTTTGACAAGACAACCGAAAACGAGGAGTTTTCAACGGAAATTAAATATTTTTCGAAATGGTGTTCACAAGGTTTTACTCAGTAACAAATCGAATTCGGTCGTAGTGTTTGGGTCGGGTTTGGGTTGTTACAGAGAAAGTGATGTCAAGCGTAAATAACATTTATGTGTAAATAATGCACTATTATGTTTAAATAAATTTATGTATTGTTAAATGGTTATACATGTGATATTATGATTGTCATTACGAATATTTGATAGTTGCAAAATTAGTATGTGAAATGTGTATTGATTTGAGAAATGAAAGTGTATGTATAAGTGATACTGAACAAATAAGTGAAATCCCGGTTGAACCTTTTAGGAATACTTTAGTGATAAGTGGTAGCTCCGACTACATATCAGTGGTAGCTTCGGCTACATATCAGTGGTAGCTACGGCTACATATCAGTGGTAGCTCCGGCTACATATCAGTGGTAGCTTCGGCTACATTTCAGTGGTAGCTTCGGCTAAATTTCAGTGGTAGCTTCGGCTACATATCAGTGTGGCACTTATGTGCAAGATTTCTGTGTATCCTTTAGTATTCCAAATGGTTCAACGGGTAAATTGATGATACATAAGATGAGAAAGCATGTAATTGTATATATAAGTAATGTGCAGGTATGCATGTAAGCATGAAATTATATGTACAAATGGTACAGGTATGTACGTAAATTTAAGTGTTGGTCTTATGATATTATGAGTTATTATCATTATAAAAGTGACCTTAAGTGAATCTTAGGAATAAGTAATTATGTTGATGATATATGCATTTGGTTGAGAATCATGTATTAGGCTTTTGAGCCATATCAAATTGAGAGATAAGATGTTTAGTATATTTGTTTTATGATGCTTTGGATATTTGTGAAAACATAAAATGTTAGTGATACTCATGAAATCATTGTTATGCTAATTACAAGCTTAAGTCTTTGGTGTTATGTATGTTTAAATAGAAGTGAATGCAAAGAAAACATGAAAGAGTGAAATTAGCATTAAAACAGTTTAGATAGTAACAGTTATGTGAATTGGAAAAATCACTAAAAATAGGATAAATGGAATTAGAAAGTTAATAGGATATAGAATTAAAGCTTATTGTGTTTATTTTCATATGAAAGAAACAGTGTAAGAAAAGGAATTTTATATTTTGAAATATTTGAATTTTAGTGAGACAATGTCAGAATGAGTTACGGAATCCCCTGTTTCAACTTTGGAAAATAATTAAAAATTTTAAAAAAATAATTATGATACATAATTTATATTCTTAAAATATTAAATTAGTCTTTTTTCATTAGAAACAAGTGGTAATGGCATATAAAAACTGTACAATGAGATAATTGATTTTTAGTGAAGAGAGGCCAGAACCGTTGAACAGTGTAACAGGGGAGAATTTAATGAATAAACTGTACTAATTAGCCAAACCAAAAATTCTGAAAATTTTATGGTAAGAAGATATATGAGCCTAGTTTCAAGGAAAATTGTCGGAACTTAATTTGGAGTTCTGTAGCTCCAGATATAAATAATTTAGTGACTGTGACTCGAGAAAACAGCTTCACTGGAATATGAGTAAAGATAGAAATTGGGTTGTATTACCATGAGAAACAATGGGATAAATTGTTTTCTTTTTTTATCTTCATACGGTATTACTAAGCTATAAAGCTTACTCCCTCCCTTCCTTTCCTTTAGTGTTTTCAGGTTAGCTCGGAGTTGGAGATCATCGGAGGCAGCATCACACTATCAAGTCGCTACCTTTGGTATAATGAAGCATATATTAGAAATTTCAAGTGAGTGGCATGTATAGGGATTTAGTTGATTGACATGCATTATTTTGCTTTGGCCAAATGTTTAGGTTTATATTAAGTTATATGCATATGGCCATGAGATGTGGCTTATATTGATTATGGCTTGTAAGCCGAGTTATTCATGTATTATCTTAATGTTTATAATGTGATTATGTTTGTTTGCCATGCATGGTTAGTAATATGACATGAGTGCTTGATGGATAAGTTGGTAACCATATTATATTGGTAAAATTGGTCATCAAAATAACAAGTCTTATGAGGGTGAAATATGAAATCTAGACGTGGTATTGCATGTATGTTATAGTCTGGTAATGCCTCGTACTCTGTTTCGGTGTCGGATGTGGATAAGGGGTGTTACATGTGTTGTGAATTTGATGACTTCGTGTGTTCGACAGGAAATGTCATGTACTTCCTGGTCCAAAGGGTTAAGTATCTAATGTCGCAGAAAGATTTGAATTTAAGACAGCGTGAAGGTTTTGAGATGATAAAGGACTGTGAGTAATTATCGATTAACCTTTGAGAAAGCAAGTATAATTATAGATGTCTAAATTGAAAATTCTTTATTTATTTTGTGAGTACTGGTTACATGACTAATCTTATTGATGATGGTCTTATTCTAGCTAAGTTAAAAATTAAATAAATGCTTTCCTTGCAAGTTTGAGAAGCTCAGAAATGTGTTAGTGAATGGTAAGCTAAATGAGTACAGTATGAGTCGAATTTTCGATTCTGAATTTCAGGTCTGACTGATGACTAATGTTATTGCTCTGAGATAGAAATTGCGTGCAAATGAATCCAGAGCTTATGCAGAAGTTATAGGAAGTAGATGTTCTGGTGATTGAGTATGTACCATAATATTTTTGAATTTATGTTCAGATGTCTATTTGATAGCAAGTAAGCCGAACATCAAGAGCATTCAGGACTATTGCAGTCAGTGATAATACTAGTGTGCTATGAGATAGAGTCACTATATATCTCGTATCGGGACTACCTCTATCCCCAAAATGGAAGGTGTTGTTTGAATATTGATCATTTGACAAAATCCGCATGATTGTTTCAGTATGTACCTGTAACACCCCAAAACCCGGTCAATACACCACGACCGAATTTGGCATGTCACGAAGGAAAACGTTTCGAAGAAAATTGAGTTAACGATTAATTTTTTGTGAAAATTTCTTTATTATTCTATGTTTGTAGAAATCCAGTATAATAAGTTAAAAACTGATAATTTACTTTGAAATTCCGTAATTAAGTCTTTAATACTTAGTTGCAGATCCATAGATTAGAAAACCTTTTATAATTTTAAAAGAAACCCAAGCGATTATTTTGAAAACCGTTTCTAATTGAAACTTGGAAACTTAAGTTTTGGAAAAATAGTATGGGTTATCTAAAACACTTAAATTGTTAAAAATTTATCAAATGATTTATATTAACCGATGGTAACGTTTTGAAAACCATTGCATTTTGTAGTTTAGAAAACTTTGTGCTCAAATTATTATATCAACCATGTATTTTATAAGCCATGTTAAAATCAAATCCAAAGCATATAAATAATCCATAAAATAAATAACATAATTAAAGAGGCCTTATTACAATTTCAAATAGAGATGAAAAACCAAACTTAAATAAAATATAATACCCAAACCAAAATCCGTGTAAATCAAATTTTTATTGCATGGCCTCCTCGAGTCTATCCGGCTCCTCATCCGCAGTTTACGAATCACCTGAAAAGATAAGGGAAAAGGTGAGTCACCAAGACTCAGTGCATAATCCTTCCCGGTTGATGCAACATACTTACACAATTATAACCAAGCAATATATATAATGCACCCCAAACCTAGCCATCCATAACGCCCTTTTCTACCCCGTGTGGTACCAAACCACCTGGTGGTGCTAAACCACCGTGACCCAAAGTCACGATATCCAATAATGTGGTGCCAAACCCACTGGTGACCCAAAGTCACGAATAATAAAGTTGTGGGGCCAACCCACGTGTGATACCAAATCACCGGCGTCAATCCCATAATATCAAATGTGGGGCCAATCCATGTGGTACTAAGCCACCGGGACGAGACGCTATGAGGTGCCAAACCTCTGGTGTCCCAAAGACACGAAATAATATGTGGTACCAAACCTTTGGAGGTGCCAAACCTCCGTGTCCCAAAGACACGGATATCAAATCTTTCCCCTCCTCTCATATCACCCAAACCAATGTATTACAGTGTAAATCATGCCATCATACTTTGATATGAACATATAACGAATATATATCGTAGATCATGATATTAAACAACATATAACAACATCATATCGAAACGGACTTACCCGAATCTTTGCTCATACCCTTCAAGGTATCATATCAAGATCTCACAGTTTTCGGCTTTAATAACATGATTAGTTTATTAATAAATATATATTACTGAATTATAAAGTGTGTAAGATACACACCTGTCACTAACGAAAGTTCTAAATCCCGAAGACCCGATCTACCGAACTAGATATCCTTGTCCTACATTCGGCCAAACCACAAAACCATTAACAAGGCCATTCGGCCATACCAATAAATCTTAGTCTCATTAACCTTTGGTTTTTCTCAACAACTTAAAGAATATTGAACCAACATGAATCCTTACCACTTGACTTACCAACTTCGATTGCAAAAGAAATAGGGCTTAGATCGATTGCTTCTAAAGTCCCGAAGAATCTAGAAGAAAATCGGTTCCCATGAATAGTTAGAATCTTGCTAACAAATGCCCAAAAATTCAGCCTTTGCCCTCATGAAAAACAACAGAGAAGAAAAATATAAGGAGATTCAGCCAAGACACTTACCTATCTTCAACACCGATTAGAAAAGAACCTAAAGAGAATCTACCCTTGTTGATATTCGCCAAGACAAATCAAAAGGGAATGAGAAGTTTTGGCTATGGTTTTGAAAGAAGAAAATAAATGATATGTGGCTAAAAAAAGAAATGAAGTAACGAGAGTGGAAAAGAAAAATAAAGAGGAGAGAGAGAATTCGACTTTAGCAAACAATGGAAGAAAACCAAGAGAGATGGGGAAGAAGAAGAAGGTTCGGCCAAGAAGAAGTAAAAGAAGGATTGATCAAAGAGGCTAAATGGTTTGGTTATGAAAGGAATTGAACAAAGAAAAAGTTTTTGATAAAGGTGCACATTCGATCAAGTAAGAAAAGGATGAAAGAAAAATGCCTTCAAAAGAAATAATATTTCGGTACCAAAAAGAAAGAAAAGCTTGAGAGGAAAAGAAGAAAAGGGATACCAATATGGTCAAAGATGATAGCCAAAACAAAACAACATTTTCACCTAATGCACAAGAAAAATTCGGCTAAGGAGAAAAATTTTGGAGAAAAGAGAAAAGATGCACAAAATGCCAAGAATTTGGCCAACTATCTTCCCCTAATCCCATACAATATTCGGCCACCCCTAGCCATCTATGCGTCCACATTCATGGTCAAAATGACCATAAAATATTTCCAAAAATCTCCCATACATCAAGCCTTATGTCCCCTTATCCTTCCATAACATCTTGATTCCATACCTTAACTAATAACTTGCCTTATTCCTTAGTCTACTATCCATAAAAGACAATAGTCCAACCTTACCTTAATTAGAGTTTGACCAACATATGCCATGTAAATGCAAAAATAAAAGTCACCTAAAGTCCATCCATGGGATTCGAACCACTCCCCTCAAGCAACCATTCATGCGCCATAACCACCTTGCCACTAACTCCTCATGTGCTAAAATTTAACACTTAAATTAACTTAAGTGTCAGGTTCACCTATTCCTCTTCACTATATTTTCAATACTAAAAATCATTCTAGCTTAGCTAATAATTCCAAGCCTTCATAAAACTATACTAAGCACATAATAATAATCATACTCGAGCTAACACAAGTAACAAGATGATACTCAAATTTTTAGGATATTACAGTACTGAGTTCTTATTTGACAGATCAACTGAGTATATGTGTTCCTGAGAGAGTAATTTAGATCTTTGACGATATACTCCGGCACTGTGTGCTAAATTTCAAAGGTTATTGGAAAGAGATATACGAGGTTAAATTAATTTGTGATTCTGAGAAGTTAGTGAAAATGTTTCATGAGAGTTGAAAACAACTTCTTCTGGTAAGATTTTCGGGGAAGAAAATCCCTAAAGGTGGGAGAGTTGTAACAGCCTGATTTTGGGTCTAGTCGGAGCAGTGGTTTCGGGGCCAAAAATCTGACGTAAGAAAATTTATTTTCTATTATATTTTTATGGTCAGCAATTTCACGAAATGGTTTTGTGAAAATTTCGTTCGAAAATTTCGATGTTTGGGCACTCAATTTAGTCAAAAAAACTAAATCGTAAAAAGGGCAAAACTTGAGTTCTAGAAGCTAGAGGTGTCTAATTGCTATGAAATTTTAAATTGGAGGTCCTTAAATGGTAATTAGACCATTGGTTAAGTTGATGGACAAAAATGGACATGGTTTGGTATATTTCTAAAGTTTTTCATTAAGGGTAATTTGGTCATTTGGTAATTAAAATGAATTAAAAACAAAATTAAAAGCCAATTTTTGTCCATCTTCAACCCCATGGCCGATTTTCACAAGGGGAAACCATGGCTAGGTTTTTCAAGCTTCCAAGCTCGATTGTAAGTCCGTTTCTAGCCTGCTTTTTAATGATTTTTACGTTTTTGAAATCCTTGAAACAAGATCTATCTATTTCTACCACTAATTCAAGGGATATCAAAGTTTAAAATTTTACCCATGTTGAATATTTGTGTATTTTGATGTTTTATGGTAGAAAAGGAATGTTAGTTGTTTGTTGCGACTTTTGCTAAGTGATTTTCGATGAAAATGTCAAAAAGCACTAAATTGTAAAAGTTATAAAATGAGTAGTAAAATGTATTTTAATGGAAATCGTGGGCTGCTATAGTTATGAAAATGGTTCAGCTAGGCTTTTTATTAAAGAAATTGAATAGATTTCATTTATTTGAGCCTAGGGGCAAAAATGTAAATATGTCAAAGTTTGGGGCAAAATGTAATTTTTCCATATTATGATTTTGGACTGAATTGAATAAGGTGAATAAAAATGAGTGAAATGTGATATTATAGATCAAGAAAACAAGGCTCTGACCTAGAACGGAGGAAAAACGAGTAATTGACGATTAAGTCTTTTTGCCATTTTGATGCCGAGGTAAGTTCGTATGTAAAAAATGCATTGTTTTATTTATGTTTTAAATGCTTTAATATTGTATGAATTATGATTGACTCCTTGAACGTAATCGAAAAAGTTTGAAAAGCGAGAAAATTTCGGTTGAACCTTAGGAATAGTTAGGATACAAATGTCATGACATTAGGGTTATTTGAGTTTACGTGTAAGACCATATCTGGGATATGGCATCGATATGAGATCCCATGTAAGACCATATCTGGGATATGGCATTGGTATGGTACTATGTGTGCGAGATTCTCGAGTATCCTTTAGTACTCCAAGTGGTTCAACAGGAAAATTCAACGATTATGTCAAAGACAAAGATGAATATAAGATTATGTTGAAACGGTACGGGTATGTATGTAAGGTTTATAATCAATGATTTCACGATATTGTGAGTTTATGTTCACTATGGGGATGACTTTGTGATGATCTTGTGATTATTGGTCTATACTTGTGATGTATGAAATACATGGTAAATTTGATTGACGATTATGTGATTGGCCTTCTGACTAAATTGAGTTATGATATAGTATGCTTATTTTGCATAAATTGTGGTTTATCACATGTGAGAGAAAGGGAAGATTGGCATAAATTCCTATTAAAATGAAAGATGTAAGAGTATATGCTTGAAATGTAAATTCTCATAATTAATGTGTATGTTTTATGGAAGGCTTGGAATGGTTTGTTGATTGTGGAAAATGATATGTTATTTTTATGACTGAGTAAGATGTGTTCATTAAGTGTAAAGTCATTTATTTTGACTTAAGTTATGTTACTCATATGATTGAGTAAGTTATGCTCATGAAGTTTAATGACATTTATGTTAATTTATGTCATGTTATTCATATGACAATGTATAATTAATGTTGTTTATTATTTGCATATGAACTTACTAAGCTATATAGCTTACCCCCTTTCTTTCCCATGTTTTAGAGTGCAGTCAAGCTAGCTCGAGTTGGGGATCGCTGGAGACTCTATCACACTATCAAGCCATCACTATGGGTATTGATGAATTGAAGTATTTTGAGTCTATGGCATGTATAGGGACTAGGTTACTTTGTTGTATGTGTCATTATTAAATTGGCCATATGTGGTGGCTTGTAGTTATTAATGCTTCATCTTATACATAGCCATGATTGATGGCTTATACTGATTATAAGTTCATTCATATGTTAATGTCCTCTTGTGGATGTGAAATTAATATGTTTCTAATGGGCTAAGTATGACGTTTTAAGCATGATAATTGATGGCATGAGAATGACATAGTATTGTCTTAGTTGTGAGTGTTTGGTTGTCTAAGTATGATATGTTTTGTGCCTATGAATTGATGTGAGTGTATGTGTGAATAAGGGTGGCAAATGGCTTGGTAAATAGCTTTATTATTGTCCACACGGGTATACACACAGGCTTGTGTCTAGGCCGTGTGTGATACACGGTCAGCCCTATGGGCGTGTGATCGGCCGTGTGTCCCCTTCACCTCAATTTTGGCAAAACAAAATGTCCAGAATGTATCTCAGCCGTGTGTGCTACACTGCCTAGCACACAGGCGTGTGACATGGCCGTGTGACCTCAATTTGATGATGATGTCATAAACAGAATGCTCCCTAAGGTGGAAACGGCCTGAAGCATGGGCGTGTGGTATGCCACACGGGCGTTTCCCTTAACCCACACTGGCGTGTGGTCCTGTTTCATGATGAAATTTTTCTAAGTTTTGTAAATTTTCCTGAGTTCTCGTTTTAGTCCCGAACCACTCCCGAAGCATGTTTCGGGCCTCGTAGGCTCGTTTTAGGGACGATATGTATGTTTTTGAAAAGTTTTAAATTTGAGTATAAATTCATGTCTCGATTTGGTATGATTGCTTGCGTATAAGTCCGGTAACGCTTCGTACCCTATTCCGGCGTCGAATACGGGCAAGGGGTGTTACAATTTGGCTCATCTTTTGGTTCAGAAGTTTTTGGTTCCTTTATCGGTTCAGTCTCATTCAGTTCTTCCTCTGGTTCTACCTCTTTCGATTCAGTAACTAAGTTAGCTTCAAGTTCAAACTTGTTCAATGACTAATCGATTTCTGGTTCTGTGGGCTCACTTGGTTCAATTGGGTTTAGTTCATGGACATTCTCCACTAACCTTTCAAGATCATGGGTTGTGATACAGCCTTGAACATACGGGCCCTTCAGGTTTGGTTTTGTCTTAACTTGGGCCCTTAAGCAAAGTGAAGTTATCAATGATTGGAAATAAGCACTTTCGATCTTCTTTCTAGCAGAATCATGGATCTCTTTAAGAATAATCTTCCCAACATTGATGGACTTTTCTGTCATAATTGCATACAACAAAAGTATTCACTCCATCGAGATGGTGGAACTGTGTGAGATTGGCATGAAACTATATCAAACAAAGTAAAACCATACCTTAGCCAACAACTTTAAATATTCCCTTTGGTAAGAATTACTACCATACTTCCTTATAATCCATTGGGATCTTGGATTTGTCACAACATTAAGCACTTGTTGAAGAAAATCTCAATTTATGTTTGTTATCATGGCAAAACACTCATCTACTTCAACATCAGGTAGGTTAAACAAATCATTAATGAACTTAGAAAATAGGGGTACCTTGTTCTTGCGAACAAGAACTTCAGTAGCATCTAGCTTAGTCAAATTTCATAGAACTCTCGAACTAACTCCTCTTCCGGCAATGATCGTGCATCACAAAAATAATTCCATTTGAGGGCATCAATCGTCTTCCGAATCGGTAAAGGCACAACCATCTTATCATTGCTTTCCAAGTTGAAACCAGTTTCCGGAATCATAGGTTGATTCTTCAATATTGAACCAAACCTTTCTTTCACTTCTTCATCTTGAATCACAATGGGATTTTCGGCTGAGGTCTTGGAAGATCTAGCTTTTTTGGGAGACATGGTGATTTTTCCCAAAAAATAGGCATAATTTTGGAAAAAGGAAAGGAGAAGAATCGGCAATGGATGATGCAAGGGATTTGCGACGGCAATCAACTTGTGGCAGCGACGGGCTTGCGGTGGCGCAAAGCTTGCTACAGTGATAAGATGCGGCGGCGAAGGGGTTGCGACGATGAAAGGGCTACTCTGGCAAAAGTCATGCGGCGGCAATACTAGGGGCTTGCGATAAGGAAGAAATTTGGAGAGAAATTTTTGGATTTAGGCCGACGACTAAGATGGACAAGAATGAATGTAAAATAACTTGAAGGGTTGTGAAAGTTATTAAGGTAGAGAGGGGTTTATATAGTGGTGAATTAGGACAATTTTGTAGCTAAAATTTAGCTAATTCAAGTGGCTTGGGTGACAAGTATGGATGGAGGGAAAAAGTGATTGCAAAATTAGGGTTTTAGGGAACCTTATGGACGACAACAATGTGTAAATTCTCCTCTTTGCTATTCAGGCCTTAAGCCCAAAATGTATTTACAAACTAGACTGCTTAAAAATAAAAAAATTTTGACCCCCCTTTATTAAAATAAATAAAATAAATATTAAAATTAAGATTAAATTGAAATTAAGGACAAAGATAAAAATGAAAAATAAAAAAAAAAACTAAACTAAAAGTAAAAATTTTAGAATTATATTAGAAATTTCCTTCTTAAAAGATTACATAAAATTAATTCCCAGGAAAGGTTGAAGGGGTCACAACGGTCCCGCTTAAGTTCCAATCTCCTTAGATAGAATTAATTAAATGTATTAATTTAAGAAAAAATAATTTCTAACTTCTTATTAAAAAGTGGGTTTATGAAGAATTAAGGGTCTAATAATTTGAACGAGGTTTTAATTCACTCAATTTCACTATCCCCATAGTGCTTGATACGTTGACCATTAACTTTAAACATACCTCTATGGTTGTCATGCAATTCTATAGCTCCATATGGATAAACTTTGTGGATGGTAAAAGGTCCTTTCCATCGAGATTTGAGCTTTCCAGGAAATAACCTTAGCCTGGAGTTAAACAACAACACTGTCTGACCTTCTTTGAACTCACGAGGTTGAATACGACTGTCATGCCATTTCTTATATTTTTCCTTACACATCTTGGCATTCTCGTACGAAAATAACCTCAACTCTTCCAACTCATCGAGTTGTAACATCCTTCTCTCACCGGTTTTCTTAAGATCAAAATTTAATTGCTTCAAATCCCATTGAGCTTTATTCTCCAATTCGAGTACCTTTCCAAAAACTAACCGATAGGGAGTTATTCCTAACGGCGTCTTAAAAATAGTTCGATAGGCCCATAGTGCATCATCAAGCCTTCGAGACCAATTTGTTCTGTTAAGGCGCACTACTCTTTCAAGAATAACTTTCATTTCTCGATTCACAGTTTCAACTTGCCCATTCGATTGTGAGTGATAGGCAGTAGCAATCTTATGCTTTACATCGTACTTGTCAAGCAACCACTTAAGCCACTTATTTACAAAGTGAGATACTTCATCACTAATTATAGCTCTAGGAGTCTCAAACTGTGTAAATATGTGCTTATGTAAGAATCGCATGATTATCTTAGCATCATTAGTTGGGTATGCCTCGGCTTTAACCCACTTGGATACATGATCCACAGCTACCAAAATAAACTTATTACCATATGAAGAAGGAAACGGGCCTAGAAAATCAATGCCTCATACATCGAAAAGTTCTATCTCTAAAATATTCGTCAATGGCATCTCGTTCCTTCTTGATATGTTTCCGGTTCTTGGGCATCTATCGTAGTTTCTCACATATGCATAAGGATCCTTAAACAATGTAGGTCAAAAGAACCCAGTTTGTAAAATCTATGCTGCAGTTCGTGAACCACCAAAGTGTCCCCCACTCGGAGATGAATGAAAGTGGTACAAAATTTCGTCAATCTCACTCCCAGCTACGCACTTCCTAATTATGTTATCTGCACATTGTTTAAAAAAACAATGGGTCCTTCCAGAAATAGTACCGACTATCATGAAGGAATTTCTTCCTTTGTTGGTACGTCATTTCTCGAGGAATTATTCCACATGCTAAGTATCCATCGAATTAGCCTTGGTTTAGCATCTTTCTTCGTGAGTAAGTACTTAATAGCAGCATGATCGGGAAACATTGTAACTTTGGTACCTATAAGATATGAATAGAACTTGTCAAAACCAAAACTATAGCAAAGAGTTCTTTTTCAGTTACCATATAATTGATCTAGGCTCCTATCAAAGTTCTGCTTGCATAGTAGATAGGATGAAAGACATTGTTTCTCCTTTGGCCCATCACGACTCTAACAGTAAAACCGCTTGCATCACATGTCAACTCAAAAGGCATGTTCCAATCAGGTGTGATAATTATTGGGGCTGAAATTAATTGGTTTTTCAGTTTTTAAAAAGCTTCTAAACATGCTTTGTTAAAATTAAAAGCAACATTTTTTTTCTAAAAGCATACATAAAGGTTTAGAAATTATTGAAAAATCCTTTATAAATCTACGATAAAAATCGGCATGGCTTAAGAAGCTTCAAACTCCTTTCACACTAATTGGAGGTGGTAATCTTTCAATTATGTCCACCTTTGCTTTATCCACCCATTTTTGGAAATCTTATGCCCTAAGACAATTCCCTCTTTAACCATAAAATGGCACTTCTCCCAATTAAGGATGAGATTAGTCTTTTCGCATCTTTTGAGTACCTTAGCCAAATTATTCAAACAAATATCGTAAGTATTACCAAACACAAAGAAATCATCCATGAAAATCTCGACATAATTTTCAACCATATCTGTGAAAATTGCCATCATACATAGCTGAAATGTGATAGGTGCATTAAATAAGTCGAAAGGCATTTGCCTAAAAGCAAATGTACCATATGGACAGGAAAAAGTATTTTTATGTTGGTCTTTTAGGGCTACAAATATTTGGCTGTATCCTGAATATCCATCTAAAAAGTAATAGAATTCATTACCTGCTAGACGATCTAACATTTGATCCATAAAAGGTAAAGGAAAATGATCCTTACAAGTAGCTTTGTTTAGTATTTTTTAGTCAATACAAATTTTCCAACCCCTGACAGTTCTCATTGGGATTAACTCGTTTCTGTAACAGCCCAATTTTAGTGAAATCGGAACAGTGGTCTCAGGACCACAAATCCGAGCTAAAAAATAAAATTTATTTTTATTTTATTATATGATCAATATTATACTAGAAATGTCATGTGAAAATTTTGAAAAGAAAATTTTATCGATTATGTGCTTAATTACGAGAAGGACTAAATCGCATAAAATGCGAAAGTTAGATTCTAGCAGCTAGAAGGATCAAATAGCTATGGAATTCAAAACTTAAGGTCCTTATATGGTAATTAGACCATTAAGAAAAGTATGTAGATTTTTCTTGGTGACTCATCCATGGAAATATAGAAAAATGGTAAGGACTAAATTGGAAAGTGAAAAATGTTAATTAATTAAAAGATGATAAAATAGTTATCATCTTATTTTCTCATCTTATTCCCAAAAATAAAACATGGAAACCCTAGGAGAGAGAAGAGACTTTCATGGCCAAATTGGGTAAGTGTCCTTGTCCCGTTTTTAGTAATTTTGATATTTTTGTAATCGGGATAGCTTAATCTCTCTATTTGGGGGATTAATTTGAAAAGTTATCAAAGTATGAAAATGGGTCATGGATGTATATGCTTTAAATTAGAAATTTATGGTAGTAAATGAAAGATTATTGATAAATAAACAACTTTTACAAAGTGATTTTTGATGAAAACATGATTTAGGGACTAAAATGAAAAGTTGAAAAATTTGAAGAAAAATTCTGAAATTTTATGAATACATGTGCTGTAAAATTTGTAATTGGGCTTTGGTTAGGCTTGGAATAGGGATTAATTTGCACAAGTTTCATTTTCCGAGCCTAGTGACGAAAATGGAATTTATGGAAAAGTTAGGGGCAAAAAAGTAATTTTGCCTAGGATGAAAATTTAGTCCACATGGATGTAAAATATGATAAATTGATGTTAAATTTACTCGTATAGATCCAGATATACCAAATTTGGAGTTAGAACGAGGAAAGAGGAAAATGTCGGATTAGTAGATTTTACGTACACGAACATTGTCGAGGTAAGTTAGTGTAACTAAATTGTATATTTTTTTATGCTTGATTTAAATGTTATGTTTGTGAACTTTATCAATGTCATAAATATGTGAAATGATCACCTACTCGTTATAGCCCGATAAATGAAAATGCCCGATAAAATGGTAAATAAATAAAATGTTACTCGTATGCTTGACATGAATGTGGAATGTATTTTACTTGAATTACTTAAATGTTACAGAGGTATGAAATAATCAAATGCCCGATAATGCTTGAAGAGTGTTTAAATCCGGTTGAATAAATGGAAAATCGATGGATATGTGATTTCTGAAATGAAAGAGGTCTTGCATTTGTTGCAAGATAGGATTTAGCTCGGATGAGTAATCCTTTGATCTCAATTCTGATTGGATTTAGCCCGAACGGGTAATCCTGATATAAGTCCTCTCGAGCATATGTTATGGATTGGATTTAGCCCGGACGGGTAATCCAAATCAAGCTCTTTAGAGCATATGACGTAAAAAGGATTTAGCATGGACTAGTAATCCTATTGTTTATATATAGGTGGCTCGAGAGTGTACTCTCTGAAATTGTACCTTATGGGTACCATTGGACACGAATTGACGGATTCTGATTCGTACACCTCGAGTGTACTATCTGTGTATCCATTGATATTTCGAATAAATTCAACGGGCAAAGTTCTGACAAGGGCAAATATGAATTTAAGAAAAATTGACATAGAATGATATATATATATGATACGGAAATACAATATGAAGAGATTATTACATGAAATACAAGAAAATGATGATACATGACAAGAGATGTATGAAAGTATGAAAAGATGATATTTGTACATGGAAGTTATTAGATGAAAATGTTCATCCTTGGTTATAGACTTGTACACTTTGAATGTACCACTACCCATGTGACATTGATATTACGAGTATTATGAATAAAGTTCTGATATGAAATAATCTGAACTCGAGATGAGTTATATGAAAATATACTTGAGCTATAATGATGTGATTTATACATGTTGTGGAAAGCATATATGTGTATGGAAACTTGATTGTTGTTGAGATCATACTTGTTTTTGATGTTATTATGGAATATATGACTAACAAGGGCAATGAGGATATGTGTAGGGCTTGAGGTCAAATTAAGTGAATATGCCTTACTTAGTTACCTCAAATAGGATGTATGGTAAGTTAAGTACCATGTTATATGAACTTACTAAGCATTTTATGCTTACCCTGCTTTATTTTCCCCAGTTTTAGAGTAAATCGGAAGCTCGTTGGAATGGAAGCTCGGCGGAGATCACTCACACTATCCACTGGCCCATGTCGGTATAGTATGGTAATTCAATTTCGGTTTTAATGGCATGTATAGGATATGTTGGCCATATCGGCATATAAACATAAACGATGCTTGTAATCTAGCAATTGGAATGGCTAGTAATGATTGTTTTGATATACTTGAATGTCATATTATGTTAGCCACATATATGTTAAGTAGTTGATCAAATTATGTCTAACATGAGGACATAACTAAGGTAAAATTGTAAACATGTATGCATGAAATGATATGCCATGATGATGGATGGATTATGCTTGATTAGAATGCTTGAAATGGTTAGTAATTGTATGTGATGATATATCATGTTAAATGATAGAATTAACTTGAATAAAATGCTTGGATTTGTTGGGTTATGAATGCAAGATGTGGTGTAGGATTATGGCAAAGATTGGGGTGAGAAATGAAGCTAGGAATGGCTTTATTTTGTCCACACGGGCAGACACACGGGCGTGTGTCTATACCGTGTATGACACACGGCCTAGTAACATGCGCATGTGGTTAGTCAGTGTGTCCCCTGCACCTTAAATTTGAGAAAACAGAATGCTCAGAATTGAGCACACGGGCAGAGGCACGGGCGTGTGTCTCAACCGTGTGGGTGACACGGCCTTGAACACGGGCGTGTGTCTTGGTCGTGTGAAACCTGCACCTAATTTGAATTGAATTAATTAACCACACGGCCTAGCACACAGGCGTGTGGCATGGCCGTGTGGTGCAAGTCAGAGAGTAACCTAAATCAGACACGGCCTGATGCACGGACGTGTCTACGAGTCACACGGGCGTGTCCCTTGGACCACACGGGCGTGTCAGCCCTGCACCTTGGAAAATTTTTGAAATGTCACGAAAAATTCTTAGAGTTTCCGATTAAGTCCTGACTCGATTCAAATGCTCGTATTGGACCTCGAGGGTCCATCTAAGGGACGTTTCGAATAATCTCGATTAATGAATAGTGATCGACATGATTTATCTGAAAATATTTTGAAAAGTTTCGGTAACGCTCCATAACCCTGTTCCAGTGACGGATACGGGTTAGGGGTGTTACAATTTCATTCATTTTCGACTATCATGATTCCACCTTTCTTCAGTACACATTGTACCGAACTTACCCAAGAACTATCTGAGATGGGGTAAATAATTCTTGCATCTAACCACTTAATTACCTTATTCAGAACAACTTCTTTCATGATAGGGTTAAGTCTCCTTTGCACATCAATCTTACCTTTTCACCTTCCTCTAAAATAATTTTATGCATGTAGAAGGAATGACTTATACCTCATATGTCAAAGATGGTCCAACCATTGCCTTCTTAAATTTCTTTAAGATAGCAATCAATTACCCTCTTGATGTTCATCGGTTCATTGAAATAATCACAGGCAAAGTAGAACTATCACCACGATAAACATATTTTAAGTGAGATGGAAGCACCTTTAGTTCGAGTTTAGGCGGTTCCTCAATTGACAACTTGGGTTGTGTAAATTCTCAAACTTACAACTCTAGTAGTTTGAACCGCGGTGGTTGAATATAACTCCTCGGATTGGCTTCCATCAAAGCCAAACCTTCATTACCTTTTTAATCTTCAAATGGTTCAGACCCTAAGGTGTTTTCCAACGAGTCTTCTTTAGAATTGCTTCCCATAGAAACTAAGGTTTCTAATTCCTTAGAACGTTAAATGTTACCTTATCGTCTTGAACTCACATCATGATTTTGCCATTGTGCACATCTATCAACGTTCTTCCCGTGGATAGGAAAGGTCTCCCCAGGATGATCGGAACTTCCTTGCCTACTTCAAAATCCAAAACAATGAAATCAATAGGAAAAATGAATTTATCGACTATTACTAAATCATCCTCGATCTTTCCTTCGGGATATGCTAATGATTGATCCGCAAGTTGAAGTGTTACAGTAGTGGGTCTTACTTCACCTATTCCCAACAGCTTGAAAATAGACTTGGGCATCAAGTTGATGCTTGCTCCTAAGTCACACAAAGCTTTACCATAATATGATTCACCAATGTTGCAAGGTATCGTAAAGCTTCCAAGATCCTTCAATTTCGGAGGTAGCTTGTTTTGTAGAAATGCACTACACTCCTTCGTCAAAGCGACAGACTCATACTCACTAAGTCATTTCTTCTTGGACAAGATATCCTTCATAAAATTCACGTAATTGGGAATTTGTTCTAAAGCCTCCACCAATGGAATGTTGATGTGTAATTGATTTAAAACATCCAAGAACTTATTGAATTCTACCTCTTGTTTCTACTTGTTCTGCTGAAGTATTTAAGGATATGGAACTTTAGGTTGATCTAGACAACTTTTCGTAGGAGGTAAATTTGCAAACGAAGGTGTTATCTTCTCAGAATTTACTAGTTTCTCATCAGATTTTTTAGTATCTAATTTTTCTATTGTAGGAACTTCAATTGTTGGTTGACTTTCCTCATTTTCAATATGTTCATCTTCAACCACAACCTTCTTAGGCTCCAAAGTCTATGCTCATCTTCAACCACAACCTTCTTAGGCTCCAAAGTCTTACCATTTCGTAACTCTAGCACTTTGCAATGTTCCTTACCCAAATTTCTTATATTTTTTGTATCACTCGGCAAGGCTCCTTATAGTCTACTACGAAGCTCAGTAGCTAATTGACCCATCTAGTTTTTCAGATTTTTCAGCGTTGCTGCTTGACTTTTGATCAAGGCGTCATTTTTTTCCATGTACGCCTTCAACAAGTTTTCTAAACTGTTTGATGATTCAGTTTCAGGTGATTTTGGGGCTTGTTGGTTAAACCCTTGGGTTTGGCTGGGTCTATGCTACATTTGATTGTTGTTCAGTCCATATCCTTGATTACTCCAGGAAAAGTTCGAATGGTTCTACCACAATGGGTTGTAGAAATTGGACTACAGTCCTTGTCCATTTCTATCTTAATACTGGTTCCTTACATAGTACACTGATTCGGAATTCGAAGGGCAATTCTCAAAAGAATGACCATCCCCACAGTATACATAGGAAACTACATCATATTGACTTGGTGTGTAACACCCTAAATTAGGGGTTGTTGAGAATTTAATTATTTTAAATATTTTCCCATGTGTGTGCTTGAAGAGCTAAATTCTAGGATTTATTTGACATGATTAAGGGTCTAAAAATAACCCGAGCTAGGCCTGACCCAGTGTTAAAAATTTATTTTTAAAGTGTGTACAAGGAAGGAGCTAGGTAACGATAGGGCTTAAATAAAATTTAAGGAAATTTGACACAAGGTTGTAATTGGCGTGTTGGCTTGATGACTTAAGGGCTTGCAAGGGAGGTCTTGGGTTCGAATCTTGGAAAGGGGAGAAGTTATTTTGTTTTTATTTTTGGGCGTTGAATGAAGGGGGCCAAAATTATGAAGGCCTTAAAAATAATTGGGGAAGGTTCGTAGCATGAAAGTCCAGTGAGTAAGAGTGGCTTGGGGCGCCACTTAAGAGTTTAGAAGTGGCAGGTCTCGGGTTCGAGACACAAGGGACGCAAGGAGCATTTTTATTTTGGGCTTTTTGCGTTAAAAGAAAGAGGGCCGAGAAGAAGGTTTTATAATTAAATGTTGTGGGTAATTGACATGAAAGTCAAATTGGGAGAGTTGGTCTGGGCACTTTAAGGGGGGGGCTGCTGCTGCTTGGGGTCGCTGGTTCGAACCCCAGGAGCAGCACCTTGACTTTATTTTTTCTTCCCTCTACTGCTGGCGTGACAAGGTGAGTTGGCCTGCACATGGTTCTTTGTTTAGCATTCGGCTGGAAGAGTTTGTTAGGCACATGGTTTCTTTTATTTATTATTTATTTGATAAGTGATAATCAAGGATAATATTATTATTATTTTGATAACAAGATAATAGTAGATAAAAGAAGATATTAGTGGATTATTGGGTTATTGTTTGGGATTAATTCAAATTATTTGAATTAAATCAAATTAGTGGCCTAGAGAAAAGCAAGGATTTGGCTAGAGTTTAAACTCTTTGGATGGCAAGCATAAGGGGAGGGGGTGCGAATTCCTTTATAAGCACCCATCTACCCTCTTGATTTTTTTAGCCATTTATGCAAATAGCCGAAATTCTCAACCCTTCCTTATTGGTTTTCTTTTTCCATTCTCTTAAAACCTTAAGAAACTCCTCCCATATTTTCTTCTCCATTCTTTTTATTTTTCACCCAAAGTCAAGCCTTGATTGATATTGAAACCAACCTTAGTCGAACCTACTCCTTAGCCATAGCCGAATTTTCTTCTTCATACTTTGTGAAGTCTTGGCGAATATTGAAGCAAGGGGTGCGGGATCTCGAGGTATACGATTCAAGTTCCATTCTCTGTCAAGTAATTTTGGTAAGGATCTATGAATTTAGTTAATATTCGTTTAAGCGAAGGCTACTAATCTAAGGTTGCTGATTATTAGGGAAGCGTAAACGCTTGGAGTGTGGTGGTAATTATTTAAAGACACTCGGGTAAGGACTCGAGTTCAAAAAGAGAACCCTTTTAAATACTTGGTTTGGCCGAATAGGCCATGGTACTAACCCATGTATTTGGCCGAATAGGCCTAAGTCCCTAACCATGCTTTTTGGTCGATTATAGGACAAGAGATCTAGCGACGTAGATCGGATCTTGGGATCTAGGAATTCCAGTAGAAGCGAGTGTGTGTAAGATCTCTATACACACTTTATTAATTTACATCTGTTATTATTTGCCTTAGATCTTTTGGTTGTGGTTAGTTTGTGGGCTTAAACATGGATTCGAGTAAGTCCCCTAATTTGTGATTTTTGATATATGATTTGCATGCCATCACATGATGATTAAATGCCACGGTATGATTTATGAAAATTGTTATAAAAGCATGTGATGGTGGGATTGATGAGAGGAGGGGGAAGAATTATGGACTGTCGTCAGTGGTTTTGACCACAAGATGGGTTGGCCCCATCAGATTATTGTGACCTATGGTCATCAGTGGTTTTGACCATAACGATTGATTATTTGCGACTAAGTCCCAGTGGTTTGGTACCACCAGTGGTTTTGACCACATTTGATATATTGTGACCTATGGTCATCAGTGGTTTTGACCACACGATGGGTTGGCCCCATCATTTAAATTGTGACTTTAAGTCATCAGTGGTTTTGACCACACGGGGTAGAAAAGGAGTATGGATGGTTAGGTTGGGTTGCATGTGCATGTTTATTAATGACTTGTGTATGAGTTATCTTACTGGGTGGGGGATTACACACTGAGTCTTGGTGACTCACCCCTTTCCCTTAACATTTTGCAGATGAGTAGATCGCGGAGATGGAGCCGGATGGACTCGAGGTGGCGATGCTGATGGACATTTTAATAGATGAACTTGGATTTTGTTTTATCTTATTTTTATGGTTGGTTTTGTTTTAATTGAGTTGTAATAAGGCCTCCTAGAATTATTTTACTATTGTTACATGCTTTGAATATTTGTTTAAACTATTTAATTATGTTAATAATGAGTTCACATGTTTTTCCAAATCAAACGAAAAATGTTTTAAAAGTACAATCGGGTACATTTGAAAACTATAAACAACTCGACTTAATAAATATTTTTAAACAACACTAAGTATGGATTTTATACACCTCAAATGTTTCAAACAAAATAACCATCTTTTACCAAAAGATAATTCGACTTAAAAGGATTTTCAAGGATGTATTCTCTCAGAGCACACCAAATTCGGTCGTAGCGTTTGGGCCGGGTTTGGGGTGTTACAAATTGGTATCAGAGCCCAGTTCAAAGCTCGGCTGTGGGGGCCCAAGGCCCAAAAATATTTTGGTAGGCTTTTTTTTTTTGATTTTGGGTTTTGAACAGCATGGCACCGAGTCTCCGGCACCTATCCGCCCAGGTAAGTACTCCTAACTTCTGTATGAATTATTTTCTGTAGAAGGGTAGGAAGCATGGAACGTAGATAGTATGATAAGTGCTTTAAACTTTAGGACTAGTTACCCCAAACAAAGACATAAGACTTTAAAAGCCTAATTAAACAAACCTACGACAAGTCGCCGAGTTAGGTGTGGTAACCTTGTGCGCATGTCTAGGATTGGATCGGAAGAGCTTGGTACTTAAGCGGTCCCGTGACTCACCTCCTCTTCGCGGGATTCCTGCCTGGTGCGTAGCTTCGGTTCACCCTAACCAAGAGGACTCGATCATAGGCCAAACACAATAAATAATACCCGACTTTGGAAATTACGAAAACACCCCCAGAGGAAAAAGACAAAACTACCCCAGGATGAGTGAATAAGGATGAAAGATACTAGGAAATGGATGTGCTCTTACGTGTAAACTAGGATGGAGGACTTAAACCTTTGATTGATCGAAAGAATTTCTACTAAACTCTTTTCATAAAATTTTCGTCATGGATAACCAAAGTGAAACACGTACTAATCCATAAAATTCTTAAGCGGATAAACGCAATCGTTAGAATGAGTTCAAGAGGTCGTGGACGCCCGCCACGTGGCCGTGGAAGGGTAGGATGACCTTGTCGGAGCCAGCAAGGTCCAGTCACGGGGTCCGGAAATGAGACGTCGGATCTGCGTGCGGCGAAACCGAATTTCAAGATCGGGACGGGTGGTGATGATGTCGTATCTCAAGTCAGTATTACGGGTATTGGAACGAGTTGCCGAGGTCGGGCGGTGCGCGGAGCCCGTAAATCGTGGTTGAACGACTCGGGCTACTGAGCGTAAGTATTTAGGGAGTTTCCAGGAGTGGCACCCAAAGACGGCAGTAGTAATCGTTGGAAGCAACGGAAAGGATCATGGATGACATAGATTTTACAAGCGAGGAGAAATTAAAGGGTATAATTTCTTTGCTTCAGGATGAGTCATATCGGTGGTGGCTCACTGTAAGGGATGGAGCAGTGGGCGAAAACCTCACACGGGAATTTTTCAAGGATGCCTATCAAAAGAAATATATCGGAACTAGCTATGTAGATGCACAATGGAAGGCTTTCTTGAACCCGCTCAAGGCAATAAGGCAGTGGCGGAGTATGAGGCCGAATTCCTTGGTTGAGTAGGTATGCTCGTGGTATTGTGGGTACCGAGCATCAACGCCGTGTTAGATTCGAGGATGGGGTGAGAGATGAGGCGAGGATGATGATAGCTCCACAACAGAAAGCGAGTTTCTTTGTTCTTGTGGAGAAGTCTAAAGTTCTTGAGGAGTAAGACAGTCCGTAAAGCGGAACCAAGAACGGAATTGGAATAAGAGAAGCTCGGAACCTTCAAGGTTCTTGGGTAATGAAGCAGAAGAGGACGAGGTTTGATGGGTCGGATCAAAGCGCTAGGCTCTGCACGCCAATAATACCCAATGGCCGCCACAATGTGCTCGGTGTGGCAAGCCTCACAAGGGTGAGTGTTGGAGTGGTAATCGAGGGTGCTTTGAGTGTGGATCGTTCGATCACCGTGTAAGGGATTGTCCTCGGAAGTTAGCTAGGAATCAACCAGAGGGTCAGAACCGTGCTCAGGTTAGAAATGAAGGACCACCACAGAGGGGTCGAGGTGCGACTAGAGGTAATACAAATGGTAGCAGGCGTGGCGAGGTCTTTGAAGGTGCAGAGGCGAGGCAACCAAGGTTGGTTTATGCAGTTGGCTGTCGTGAGGAGGAAGATGTGCCAGACATAACAACGGGTAAGTTTCTTATTTCCAGAATACCCTCAATTGTCTTGGTCATGGTTACGTTAGTTCATTCTTATGTTGCTAGTAAAGTGTATGGAACTTGGATTATGAACGTAGGGAATGTTTCTAGGAAGTATGATAGTTCTTTAAGGTCAGAGTTCGCAGCAGTAGCGTAGTGTGATGAGTTAGGGATGCACGATTGGGATTGACGATAAAGAAGTAATTTCGAGGACGAAATTATTTTAAGGGGGGTAGAATTGTAACACCCTAAATTAGGGGTTGTTGAGAATTTAATTATTTTAAATATTTTCCCATGTGTGTGCTTGAAGAGCTAAATTCTAGGATTTATTTGACATGATTAAGGGTCTAAAAATAACCCGAGCTAGGCCTGACCCAGTGTTAAAAATTTATTTTTAAAGTGTGTACAAGGAAGGAGCTAGGTAACGATAGGGCTTAAATAAAATTTAAGGAAATTTGACACAAGGTTGTAATTGGCGTGTTGGCTTGATGACTTAAGGGCTTGCAAGGGAGGTCTTGGGTTCGAATCTTGGAAAGGGGAGAAGTTATTTTGTTTTTATTTTTGGGCGTTGAATGAAGGGGGCCAAAATTATGAAGGCCTTAAAAATAATTGGGGAAGGTTCAGAGCATGAAAGTCCCGGTGAGTAAGAGTGGCTTGGGGCGCCACTTAAGAGTTTAGAAGTGGCAGGTCTCGGGTTCGAGACACAAGGGACGCAAGGAGCATTTTTATTTTGGGCTTTTGCGTTAAAAGAAAGAGGGACCGAGAAGAAGGTTTTATAATTAAATGTTGTGGGTAATTGACATGAAAGTCAAATTGGGAGAGTTGGTCAGGCGCTTTAATAGTGCTGCTTTGGGGCTTGGGGTGTTGGTCGAACCCAGGTGAGCAAAGACCTTGACTTTATTTTTCTTCCTCTCTCTCTTTGGCGTGACAAGGTGAGTTGGCTGCACATGGTTCTTTGTTTAGCATTAATTTGGAAGAGTTTGTTAGGCACATGGTTTCTTTTATTTATTATTTATTTGATAAGTGATAATCAAGGATAATATTATTATTATTTTGATAACAAGATAATAGTAGATAAAAGAAGATATTAGTGGATTATTGGGTTATTGTTTGGGATTAATTCAAATTATTTGAATTAAATCAAATTAGTGGCCTAGAGAAAAGCAAGGATTTGGCTAGAGTTTAAACTCTTTGACGGCAAGCATAAGGGGAGGGGGTGGAATTCCTTTATAAGCACCCATCTACCCTCTTGATTTTTTTAGCCATTTATGCAAATAGCAGAAATTCTCAACCCTTCCTTATTGGTTTTCTTTTTCCATTCTCTTAAAACCTTGGCCCAAACTCCTCCCATATTTTCTTCTCCATTCTTTTTATTTTTCACCCAAAGTCAAGCCTTGATTGATATTGAAACCAACCTTAGCCGAACCTACTCCTTAGCCATAGCCAAATTTTCTTCTTCATACTTTGTGAAGTCTTGGCGAATATTGAAGCAAGGGTGCAGGGATCTCGAGGTATCGATTCAAGTTCCATTCTCTGTCAAGTAATTTTGGTAAGGATCTATGAATTTAGTTAATATTCGTTTAAGTCGAAGGCTACTAATCTAAGGTTGATGATTATTAGGAAGCGGCGCTTGAAGTGTGGTGGTAATTATTTAAAGACACTCGGGTAAGGACTCGGGTTCAAAAGAGAACCCTTTTAAATACTTGGCTTGGCGAATAGGCCATGGTACTAACCATGTATTTGGCCGAATAGGCCTAAGTCCCTAACCATGCTTTTTGGTCGATTATAGGACAAGAGATCTAGCGGCGTAGATCGGATCTTCGGGATCTAGGAATTCCAGTAGAAGCGGTGTGTAAGATCTCTATACACACTTTATTAATTTACATCTTTGTTATTATTTGCCTTAGATCTTTTGGTTGTGGTTAGTTTGTGGGCTTAAACATGGATTAGGGTAAGTCCCCTAATTTGTGATTTTTGATATATGATTTGCATGCCATCACATGATGATTAAATGCCACGGTATGATTTATGAAAATTGTTATAAAAGCATGTGATGGTGGGATTGATGAGAGGAGGGGAAGAATTATGGGTATGTCGCCGGTGGTTTTGACCACAAGATGGGTTGGCCCCATCAGATTATTGTGACCTATGGTCATCGGTGGTTTTGACCATAACGATTGATTATTTGCGACTAAGTCCCGGTGGTTTGGTACCACCGATGGTTTTGACCACATTTGATATATTGTGACCTATGGTCATCGGTGGTTTTGACCACACGATGGGTTGGCCCCATCATTTAAATTGTGACTTTAAGTCATCGAGTGGTTTTGACCACACGGGGTAGAAAAGGAGTATGGATGGTTAGGTTGGGTTGCATGTGCATGTTTATTAATGACTTGTGTATGAGTTATCTTCTTGGGTGGGGATTACACACACTGAGTCTTGGTGACTCACCCTTTCCCTTAACATTTTGCGGATGAGTAGATCGCGGAGATGGAGCCGGATGGACTCGAGGTGGCCATGCGATGGACATTTTAATAGATGAACTTGGATTTTGTTTTATCTTATTTTTATGGTTGGTTTTGTTTTAATTGAGTTGTAATAAGGCCTCCTAGAATTATTTTACTATTGTTACATGCTTTGAATATTTGTTTAAACTATTTAATTATGTTAATAATGAGTTCACATGTTTTTCCAAATCAAGCGAAAAATGTTTTAAAAACCGTCGGGTACATTTGAAAACTATAAACAACTCGACTTAATAAATATTTTTAAACAACACTAAGTATGGATTTTATACACCTCAAATGTTTCAAACAAAATAACCATCTTTTACCAAAAAGATAATTCGACTTAAAAGGATTTTCAAGGATGTATTCTCTGTAGCACACCAAATTCGGTCGTAGCGTTTGGGCCGGGTTTGGGGTGTTACATGGTGATTGAGAGCTGCAAAATTATTCAAACCATTAGTGGTAAACTATTTTAATAGAGAAGAAATAGAAGATACCTAAGCAGAGACTAAAGTCAGTGCGTCCACTTCATGCACTCCGGCTACTCGTCTTCCTGAAACTGCTCTATTTGTCGGCCATTGGTAGTTATTACTTGCGATCCTTTCAATGATCTCATAAGCCTCGTTATAAGACAGAAAAAATCCCAACATCTACAGAAGCATCTACCATTAATCTTGTATGTGCGTTGAGGCCATTATAAAACGTCTCCAATTGGATACAATGAGGAATTCCATGATGAGGGCACTTACGAAGAAATTCCTTGAATCTTTCCCACGCCTTGTACAATGATTCATCATCTAATTGTTGGAAAGTTTTTACCTCATTACACAACTTTGCGTTCTTACTTGGTGGAAAATATTTTACCAAAAACCTTTCTGGTAATTCTTGCCAAATAGATATTGAACTTGATAGCATTGAATTCAGCCATGCTCGTGCTTGATCTCACAACGAGTATGGAAACAATTTCAAACTTAGTGTGTCTTCAGCCATACAAGCTATCTTGAATGAATCACTTACCTCCATGAATAATCAAATGTGTAAGTGTGGATCTTCCGTAGGCATACCACTGAACTGGCCCACCGTTTGGAGCATTTGAAACATCACTTGTTTCAATTCGGATTGGGGTGCCTCGATATCCGACCTCCTTATTCATGGATTCAACTCATTGAATAGTGGCACAGCATATTGTCTAATGGCATGATCCCTATCATCAACAATAAGGATTGGGTTGTGCACTTGATTGAGTCCATTACCTAGTTCCTTGTTTTGATTTCCAAGGTCCATCTCGATTTGTCTTTGAACAGTTCTTTCACGTCTTCTTTGTCTAAAAGTCCGCTCGATTTGGGGTCCACGGGTAATAGATCAATGATTCGATCTATGCTCATAAAACACTTGAAAATAAATAATAATAAAAAGAATAAAGAAAAAATTAGTGGAGTTAAAAGTTAAATAAAATAAAAATAAAAACCAAATTGTAAAAATAATTTCACAAAGAAAATGATTAAGGCAACGATCCAAAGAACTGGCGCCAAAAACTTGTAACGAATTATAACGTGTTTATGCAAGTGTGCGTAGCCGTTCAAGTGATAAGTAAAATGAGTTATCGTCTCCACGTGGATTGTATAAGCTTAAACAATTAATTGCAAAATTATAATTAACAATTTGATGTAAAAACTTCAATAAATTTGGATAGTGATGATTAGATTAATTAAATGCAATAGTGATCCCTAATACAATTTCTAATCTAAATGCAATTTACCTAAATGTATGAATGAAGTCTTTAGCAACAAAAACAATCAACATTAAATGGACTAGGATAATTATATTAATCAAATCAACTTACTTTCATCATGCTAACATGTTCGGAATTACTTCCATGGCAACTCGATCTCTTATGGATTTGGAAACCAAATTAAGTCCTCTCAGATCTTTTACTTATTTAAATAAGCATGTTACTGATCATATTAAACTAAGGGTTTCTTACCGTTTATGCAAGGTCATAGGGACATTTATGTTTGCAACAGTTTAATTACATAAATCTAAAAACCATGCAAGATAATAGAGCTAACTAAAGATATTATGCACCTTAACTGAGTCGATCTTAATAACCTAAATTAAGTATTGCACTTTTAAATTATGCGTCTACTAGCCGTCATCTGGTTAAGATCGCTCAGCTAACCTGAATGCACCCAATCACGTATGAATGAAATGCATCATGATATTATTTGAAAACATAATCAACTGAGGCACAAAATATGTTAACATGAATTAAATAAATCTCATTAACTTAATATAATTATCCTAGCAAATAGGATTTAAAAATTCATAGTTGATGTCAAAAGCATAAAACTCAAAGCAAACATGTTAAAATAGATAACCAAGAGGAAAGAGTAAACTCAGTTCAGCAATCTTTCAAATCTATTCTAACTGAAGCGTTCCTCTGTTCTGATTGAAGCATCTTTTTACTAAGGGTTTAGAAGGTAGCCGGCTAAAGAGTGCTTTTGACAAAGCTTTTGAGGCTAAAAAAGGGAGAGGCGATAGATGGATATGCAAGGAAAAAAGGGAAAAAGAATTGAGAGAAAACTAGAGTGAGCGGGAGAGGAATGTTGAGAAATGAAGGATGATGGAAAAGTGAGGAATGGCAAGGTATCTATAGGTGAAGGTAAGGGTTTGAGTGTATTAAAAATAGGTTTAAATTTACTTCCTTCTCTCTCTCATGTGGCCGACCATGCTTCAAGGAAAAGGGATGATCAATTCTTCTCAATTTGAATTTGAATTTCAAGCTAAAAATAGCTATAGAGTGGACAGTTTCAACAGGGAAGTTGTTGGGCCAAATTTTGATTATTTTCCAATTGTAGGAACCTTCAATTAAATATCCCAAAACACATTTTGGGTAGCCAACATCAGGTGTCGAAATTGGGCTTTTAATTCCTCTTGTTGGACAATTTTTTTAGTCCAATAACTTAGCAGACATGTCTATCTTTTATCACCTTGTTTATTAGGTCAAGTAGTCAACCCCATGCCCAAAATTGCATGGTCTTGCAAATCCACATGGATAATTTGTGAATGGTCATCTTTTATTTATTTAAATCATGTCTTCAATGGACCTCCTACATAGTGAAAAGTACATACATTAATAAATTAACATGAATTAATACAAAATATGCATGAAAATCAAGTAATTAAGCATAATTTCACATATTATCCAAATTCATGTCTAAAATTACTAATCTAGTAAAATTCACTTATTTCAATAATAATTACTCGAAATAAACATAATAATTAAGTAAAAAGGTGGTAAAAACATATAAAAAAATCCTATATAATTTTGAGTTTACACACTTCCATGGGCGTAAACTCAATTCTGCAGAACATAAGTTCTCCAGAAGTTTATAATTGGGCGAACTAACTACCAGGTTGCGCCAAAACATACAACTTTACCTCTATTCACCTTCAACTAGGATCGTCAACATTTGGGGTGCGATAATATTGTATCGGTATAAGTGTGTACTTTTATCACTACTTCTAGGTGTTACTGTACATTTTTTGTTACTGACTTACTTGGATCGATACATTCAGTCACTTGAACCAATAGAAGTTTATCAATACCAAAAAATGACCCCAAAACTCACCTAATTTAATCCAAAACAATACCAATTCATTTTAACACATTAAGGAACAATATAAACAAGTTTCAAACACTATTTAAATAATATATAACACCTTAAATTATGTAACACCCCAAACTGAGGCCCATGCGGTATGTAATAGGATCGACATGTCACATGAAGAAAAGCGTATAAAGAACTTGTGATTCTTACTAAAATAGGCGTTATTTGGTCATGGTCAAAAAAAACAAGTTTGGTTATAAATATTTGATAAAACACCACCAATTTTGAGAGGTTGATTGATGAATCGAAAATCGAACTAGTGAACTTTAAAATCGTGACTTTTGAGAAATGGCGTTGATAATTTGAAATAGAATCCGAGTTAAATTATTAGTGCATATTTATTATGAAAATCATTTGTTAATCAATTTTGAAACCGTTATTTATGATTTTAGAAAAATCCCCATTTTAAAACAATTCAAGCAAGATAATAAGTGCGACTAAACATAAAGCAAAATAAAAATATTCAAGAGGCCTTATTACAAATTAAAACACAAAATAGTAAAATAGTGAAATCAAGCGGGAAAGTAGTTTACTAATATTTGAAAATATTATTTCCAAAGTATGGCCTCCACCATAGCGTCATCCATGGGCCCAAGCGGCCTCCAAGAGTCATCCATGGGCCCAAGTCCTCATTCACGGAGCATTACGTGCAAGGGTTAAGAAAGAAGGGAGTGAGTCACAAGAACTCGGTGTATAATCCCTTACCATCATCCACTGGGCCTGAACCGCATAGCATAATCTTTGGCCTAAGCCCATTTACATAGTAATAATTAAAATGAAGTATATGTATGCAACCCAACCCATCCATCCATCACACCCCGACCACCAATCACACACTGGGGATCAAGTCAACCCACCCCGCGCACACCAAAATTTGCAGTCAAAGCTGCTATCATATAGTATTTTTGTGGTCAAGCCACCGAAATCATATTTAAGCACAATAATATACAAATTGTGGCAATGCCACGAGCTACTACTCGCTCTCCATACAATTTTCCCATCCCATGCAATATGTAAAAATGCTACGTACATAATAATATAACATAAAACATCCACATATAAATATCAACCATTAATCAAGTAATTTATTAAGGTGAATCGACCCATTATAGTTCTTTGGAAATTCGGCCCACTAAGGCATTCTTGCAAATCGGCCCGTGAGGGCATTTTGTAAATCGGCCCATAGGGGCATTTTGTAAATCGGCCCATAGGAGCATTTTGGTAAATTGTACCGATTAACACCGATTTTGATAGATTTTAGAATTAACGTCGTTTAAGCCAATTACTCGCGTTTTATGCTATTTTACATTTTTTTCTTTTAGACTTGTAAATGACAACGATCTATTCATACAATCATTGTAGTGAATCACGAATCTACGGAATTTCGGTGTGAGATTACACACCTGATTATGGTGAGGACTAACCCTTCTTGATCGTCGACATCTAAATCACCATTATACTCGATTAACCAACAAACGAGATTTTATTAATCCAAAACTAAATCAGACGATCTAAAATGCTTACCCTTAGTATCGTGAACGACCACGATTTGCCTATTCTCACCGGATGATGGTCCACAACCGGTGGAAAATCCCCGAACCGCCGATACCGCCTCTACGCTTGAACTTAGGAGTAGGAATCGCAAATCCACTCCCTTTTTGATCTCCTATCGATTTTCTTTTCAAATCGCTACCACTTGCCTCCATTGGAAAAGTCTTAGTCAGAACGATATTACGATGATAGAAAACGATTGTCTAAGGAAAAGGTTTCGGCTTACCACTACTTCCGAAGGGTCAACGAGTAGGTAAGAACGAACGATCTAGTCCCTATAATAACTAATTAGTCAAACTTTCAATCCTATTAACACAATAACCGAGTAGCGATATCTAATGGACTATGAAGAGACTCCTTACCTTAATCAATGATGAACTCGATTCCCACCGATTGGACTTATGACTAGAGATGAATCGGCAATGATGTGGTATTCAGCCACCCACTATAACACTACGAAAAAGAATTGATCACAATATGAGAGTGTAGGAGAGAGTGATGTTTCGATTTAGAAACAAAGTAGAACAATAGAATAGTGATGGACACACATTCGGCTAGGAAGAAAGAAAATGGAAGAAGTAGAAATGAAACCCTTACCCGATTTAACCAAGGAGAAATGTCCAACACGCAAGAATGGAGAAGAGAGAAGATGTTAAAGATTCAGCTATTGAAGAGAAAAGGGCAAGGAAGATTCGCCAATCAAAGTTGTCAACTAAGAAGAAGAAAAGAGAGGTTGAAGAAATGGTGAGAAAAAGAAAGAAAGATGGAAAAATAGTGTTAGGGGGTTTCGGCTAATCACCAAGGAGAAGATGACCAAATTGTCTTGTGTAATTCGGCAAAACAAAGGAAAAAGAACAAAAATAATTTGAGTGTTTCGGCCAAGGGAAAAAAATTGGAAAAGAGACACCAAAACAAATGTTCAAAAAGAAACTACCTCTCATGCACAATTTTGCAAAAAGGCTATAGCAAATTGGCTCCCAAAATCCCCCTACCAAAGCTAGTGTATCATCTTTACCAAAAAGATGAGTGTTGACAAAACTCTTTCCTTAGGTAACTCCTAATATTCGGCCAACATGTCCCCTCCCTTATCCCTTTCTTTGATTTCTTTCCTTCTTTTTCTCTTGTCTTCCTCCTTACCATATTCCTTAGTCATCTTTCCATCAATAAAAAGTCTCCCTTACCATATTTAGAACCATGGCCGACACTTTGGAATAGGAGCACAAAAATAATCCAAAAATTTTGCAAAAGGTGGGATTCGAACTCCACCCCTTAAGCCTCTTCAAGTGACGCCACACCACTCTACTACTAGCTCATCTTATGCTAGCAAAATACACACTTATTTCCTTAAGTCATTTGCCACTTACCTTCTCTACTTAAAGTGCTTAAACACAAAAATTTTACTAAGGCCCAACTTAACCCCAAACCTTCTTAGGACCCCCTAAACATACACAATTAACATTCTAAACTAGCCTATCGCGAGGTATAAGGCAAAACATAAAATCTCGAAGTTCAGGATGTTACAATTATACCCCCTTAAAGAAATTTTGGCCTCGAAATTTACTGATTAAAGAGATGAGGAGGACATTGCCGTATTGTGTCCTCTGGCTCCCATGTAGCTTCCTCTGTCTGTGATTATGCCATAATACTTTTACTAACGGAACCGACTTCCTTCTCGGCACCTTAATATCCCGATCTAAAATCAGACTTGGTTCTTCTTCAAAAGATAAGTCGGTCTTATCTCAACTTCCTCCTTTGGAACAACATGAGACGGATCCAGACGATAACGCCTTAACATAGAGACATGGAATACACTATGTATCGACCTAACTCGGAGGTAACTTAAGGTGATAAGCCACTTGCCCAACACGCTTCAATACAGTAAGGTCAGATGAACCTAGGGCTCAACTTGCCTTTCCGCCCAAATTTTAAGACCTTCTTCCAAGGTGAGACCTTAAAAAAACACGATCATCCACAGAGAACTCTATCTCCTTAAAAGCTTGGATCCGCGTACAATTTACATGCATGCAAGCTTCTTTAACCGTGCCGAATTACCTTAACTTTTCCTCCATCTCCTAGATCAACTCTGGACCCAATAAGCTGTCGCTCCCCGGCTCAATCCGGAGAAAGTAGGAGTACGACACCTACAACCATACAGCGCTCGTAGGGGTGCCATCCGGATCTTTGGATTGATAGGCGTTGTTGTATGCAAACTCGCCAACGGTAGAAAATCTTCCCAGCTACCCACGAAGTCGATCACACGGCCTCTTAACATGTCTTCTAGAATCTGGATTACTCTCTCAGATCGACCATCGATCATGCGGATGAAACGCCATGCTAAAATTTAGCCTTGTACCCAAAGCTTCATGTAGAGCCTTCGTAAGGCAGTGATGTAAACCTAGGATCACTGCCGGATATAATCGACACTTCGGTAGCCCATGCAACCTCACGACTTACGCTATTTACAACTTGGCCAACTACGCAGCGTATAATCCGTATGAACAGGTAGGAAATGGGCGGACCGTTAATCGATCCACTATCACCCATCTTTGAATCTTTCTTAGTAGGCGTTAGGGTAACCCACTAACAAAATCCATCGTTATCCTTTCCCATTTCCATAGTGGAATTTTCACCGGTTGCAATAACCACGAAGGCGGTTGATGCTCGCCTTTCCTGTGACATGTCAAGCACTTGCTCACGAAGTCGGTAACCTCTCGTTTCAACCCCGCCACCACATCGATCACGGAGGTCTCGGTACATCTTATTTCCTCACAGGTGCATAGCATATGAGCTACTATGTGCCTCACGCGAGAATCATTTGTCTCAGTGCGAATCACTGGGCATACAAACTCTTCCACGGAAACACAATACTCCATCACTATTTAATCCAAAATCCCCTATCTCACCACTTTCCACTTTCTTTGAAGTCGAGAACCCAACCTTTCATCTAACAACATTTGCTTTTCATTAATCTGCTTACCCATGCCGGCTTCACTTGAAGTTCGGCTAATAGACTACCATCTTCATAAAAAGGTGAGATGAGCGAACATCGCTCTCAAATCCTATATCACCTTACGACTCAACGCATACCGCCACTACGTTAGTTTTACTTGGGTGATACTCGATTGAGAAGTCATAATCCTTCAACAATTCTATCCACCTCCATTGTCTTAAGTTCAACTCCTTTTGGGTAAGGAGGTACTTCGGACTCTTATGATCCGTGTAGATAATCGACTTCTCCCCGTACAGATAGTGTCTCCAAATCTTCAGAGCAAACACCACTGTAGCTAACTCCAAATCATGAGTGGGATAATTTACCTCATGTGGCCTTAATTGACGAGATGCATAAGCTACCACTTTTCCCCCTTGCATCAACACACATCCTAAGCCCGTGTGTGACGCATCACAATACACAATAAACTCTTTACCAACCTCGGAGTTGAATAAATCACGGCGCTTATGTCGAGAATCTTCTTGATTTCTCAAAGCTCTCTTCTTTGCTTATCGGCCACACAAGCGGTACTCCTTTACGCAATGGCTTAGTTAAGGGTGCAGCAATCAACGAAACCCCTCAACGAATCGCTTGTAATACCCAGCCAAACCTAGAAAACTCTAAATTTCTACCACTGACTTCGGTGGCTTCCAATCTAACACTGCCTCGACCTTCAGGGGATCAACTCTAATTCCTTCGACCGGACACAACATGCCCCAAAAAGGTCACCTCCTTCAACCAAAATTCACACTTACTGAATTTGGCATACAAATACTTCTCCCTCAAAATCGCAATACTACCCGTAGATGCGAATCATGCTCTTTTCGGTCTTTGAGTACACCAGGATGTCATCTATGAACACAACCACAAATCGGTCTAGGTAAGGTTGGAAAAATCGGTTCATCATGTCCATAAATGCGCTGGTGCATTAGTCAACCCAAACAACATCACTAAGAACTCGTAATGCCCATATCGGGTTGGAACGCGATCTTGTGAATATCCGCCTCCTTGACCCTAAGGTGGTGATACCCGATCTCAAGTCTATCTTTAAGAAAAGCGGCGCTCCTCGCGGTGATTGAGCGGATCATCGATCCTCGGTAGCGGATACTTGTTCTTGATCGTCAACTTATTCAATTGTCTATAATCGATGCACATCACGCATCGATCCATCCTTTTCTTAACGAACAAAATCGGCGCTCCCCACGGTGACACACTTGGTCGAATAAATCCACGATCCAACAACTCCTAAATTTGAGCTTTAAGTTCCACGAGCTCCTTGGTGCCGATGCAGCAGGAGCAATGGACACCGGAGTACATTCACGGCAATAGCTCAATACCAAATTCTACCTCCGTCTGGAGGCAATGGAAGCTCCTCGGGAAAGATGTGCGAAAACTCTTTCACCGTTCTAACACTCTCTCACGACAACTCTTTGGCATCCAAAGCAATCGATAAAGGCTATGAATGCTCTACACCCTTTCGAACCAACCTTTACGCCTTTAAAGCGGATACCACATTAGATAGATAATTTCTTCTTTCACCTATCATCATCACTTCCTTATCCTCGAAGTTCTTAGTACCATACGCTGCGGCCTGCGGTCCAAGTTCGCACGATGTTTAACCGGCCGATCCATGCCCAAAATAAGATCGAACTCCCGAGCGGCGGTTCCATCAAATCCACTTGAAATACTACCCCTGAACCTCTAAGGGCACATCCTAAACAACTTATTTACTACCACCGAAAGCGTCTAAAGGGCTAATTACAGTTGTTTCTCTAGCGATAATCTTGGATTTAATATTCAGAGTTCCAGACACAGCACATGCAACATACGAATGGCTGGATCCAATGTCTATCAAAGCGGTAATAGGTACATCAGATATGAAGTACGTACCGATTATGACGTCCGGTGCATCGCCATCCTCTCGGCGCGCGACCGCATAGACCAACCACGGCTGTCTCGCCTCCATGTTACCCTCATTCACGGTACCTCTACTCGGTGCACCTTGACCTCGTCCTACACCATTACCACCTCGACCTAGCCCACGGCCTCTCGGCGGTCTGCGAGTGCCTCACCGACTGCGCCAAATCGTATGAACTGCTGAGTTTGATTCGGCTTTTGAGGCAATCCTTAAGCTGATGGTCCTTGGATCCATATCTCTGAAACAACCACAGTTCTCTTCCGGCATTCACCCGAGTGAAGTTTCCCACAATCCACGAAAGGTCATGGCGATTGGTAGTATTTGGAACTCCCACTCAGTGGCTCCACATTCCCCTGAGCCTTTTACGAAATCCTCTGGCGGGACACGAATACCCGAGTCTCTCTTGTTTCTGCCCCTATCCTTGTCTCGATTTTCCGTTCAAGAATGCTTTACTTCTTGATAATCTTAGCTTTTTCCACCGGTGTGGCAAAATTCCTCTCATACGTGGGGCTATCGGTACCCGCAACTCATCACATAATCCATCCTCAAAGCGCACCACAGCGTTCATGATCGATCGGCACTATACCGGGCATACCGACTCGGCATACGAAACTACGCCTCGTAAAGGCGCCCGCGGACCTACCTCCTTATACGGTTCAGAATTCCTTCCTTACGGCATCCACATAACTAAGCCCGACATATTTTCCACGGAATCTTTGTCTTAAAGAAATCCCGGTGTCTACGATCGGCAAGTGCCTTCCCGAGCAGTGAGCCACCAACGTCGCCTCATCTCGGCAATGACACAACCCCTTTCGGTTTACGCTCTCGTTTGTGCAATCGGATCGTCCATAATCCGCTCCACCGCTTCAAGCGGTACTCCACTACACTTGGGGCTACACGAAATACCCCTAAAGACTTCGGCTCCATTCGATCCGAGTCACTCGATATCGAACCATGAGCTGTCGACCCAGTTCGCCTCTTGGCCGACCCTTTCGATACTACGCAGAATATCGCAGGGACAGGCGTCGTCCTCTCTCATTCGATCGTGTGACCCGGCTTGATCACTGGTGATGTAACACCCCTAACCCGAGTCCGTCGCCGGATTAGGGTTACGGGCATTACCAGAAAAGCCAAAACCCCTATTCAGTCAATCATTCTTAATCAAACATGCTTAACAAGAGATACGATCATAAACAAATAATCACTTAAGTGTAAAACATGCTAATAATAATAAACTAAGACATGCAACTTATTACACATCACTTACATACTTAAGCATTTGGCGAATATACAAGGTCCCATTTATGACATTTCATGTTTATTACCTAACACAAGTCGAGTTTGGTAGTTTCTTGCACTCAGTAAAATTTAAACAATCTCACCAGCCATTTATATATATAAATGTATATATATCATAGTTATGCGCATTTCCATATTCGAACATAAGCCCAACTAACTAGTTCTTTGAGCATGTTAACTACGTTTGACTATAGCACATAGACTTGGCGAATATACATACATACAATACACAACGTAGCCCCTTTTTGAATTTATTTAATCAAAGCCACATTGAATACTAAGGTCATAAAGAAATACGATTAACCTACCAAACACATGAGCTAATATATCTAGCGGAATTGCATAAGTATAATCAATTCTTCGACCACATGCTCGGATCTCAAATAAACACTCCAATGCTCAACTTCAATTATTCATGCATAAACCTTTTCACTATCATCATCGACTCATAACTAAACTTCTCAATATAAATGTCATAATACATGCTTTCAAGCTAAACTTAAAACATAACAAGAAGCACATAACCAAGAACAATTATACAAACCAATCTATCTAACACATAAGTAAAGTTTAGCCAAGAGTAATAGCCATTTCATAAGGCTATACATATATATACAAGATTAAATACCATTAATGAACAACATAGCCTAGCTTATACATGCCTTCGAATCAAACTAGATTTATAAGTACCAAAAGAGTGAATAGTGTGGTTGACTTCTCAGAAGATCCTCTACGAGCAAAGGTGACCCAAAATCTATAAAATAGCACATTAAAACACACAAAGTAAGCTTACTAGCTTAGTAAGTCTCAAGAAAATATTAATGCAATAAACTTACATTTAAACATATTAATCTCCATACTTTAGGCATTGAATATAATCATTCCAACATGTAAATTATGCTTAGCCAGAATACTAGTAATACTTTGACCTAAACATTAGCACTTGGTTATCATAAACGCATATACCAACAAATCATTGAGTATTATGTTTATTCATATATTTTGAGTCAAACAAAATCAATTACAAATACTTTCAAACACTTTTACCATTCATCTTTTCATTATAAGCAAGATCTTCAATGTTATATATACATATCTCAACTTCACATATATTAAATGTTCATACCTGTTAATGATAAGATCATCATCACTAAATAAAATACTTAATGAATCATTCACTTCATCACACCATACTTAAGTAAAATGGTAATGAACTGAGCTACTTCATTTCTTACTAATACAATAAGCCAACTCTTCTAGAGCTTCTAACACATATCATTTAATATGCCATACCTCATTTCATTCTCGAATTCTTCATTTATAGCGTATCACGGCATTTGGCCCGCTAGGCATTCAAGCCCGAATTACCCACAGGCATTAAGCTTGCTAGACCAAAGGTCCAAGTATAAACACAGGCATTAAGCCCGCTGGTCTTGTAGGCGAATTAAATCAAACACAAGGCACGCTGGGCTCAAAGCCGAAATAAGTCACCGGCACAAGGCACGGCACGCTAGGCTCGAAGCCAGAAATAACAACATAATAAATTGTTCAACGCACATTTCTCAACATTAGCATCTCAAACAACCTATGTAATGCTTATCACTTTCACATAACAACCGAGAGCATATCTATTACATATTACTTTCAACAAATAAAACTCAGGTCAATATCATACCCCTACATTCGGCCATTTCATATATTTATGCTTAAAATATTCAAATTTTATCATTTATTATATTCATAAATAATTCTTTGGCGTATATTAGCTTAGGGACTTACCTCGGCTATCGACGGACAGTTGCCTTGGGCCAAGCTATTCGATAACCTTCCCCGATCCAAATCCATTTTCTTTGTTCTTGATCTAAACACATTAAAATTTAGCTCATTCAAGCACAATTCATCTCAATTTAGTCCCTAAAACACACTAATGGGCAAATTACCATTTTACCCCTAATGTTTCACATTTTTACAATTTAGTCCTATTTGCACAAAACACAAAATACACAAAATTTCACTAAACCATACAAGGGCTGAATGTTCATAGGACCTCACTAGTCCATTTATTTCATTTATTTTGCATTTTAGCCTCCTCAAAAATTCATTTTATAATTTAGCCCAAAAATATTCAAATTCACCAAAATTTCCAATACAAAATATACTAATCTTTAACATATCTTTAAAATAAAATCATCAAACATCAAAAACTACATGAACACATCAACGGGACGAATATCAAGCATGCTTAGATTCAAAAATTTCAACATGGGTAAGCTACCGTTGAACAACGATCTCAAAAGCGTCAAAATTAATAAAAAGCGAAGTCAAACTAACCTTTAAATCAAGCTTCCACCATGACCAGAATGCTCAAGCTTTTAACCTAAGCTTTTTTCTTTTCTTATTTCGGTAGCCAAATGATGAAGACAAACTTTTATTTCATGTTTTTAATTAACATATATTATGATGTTTAATAATTTACCTATTTAACCTTATAATTAATAATATTTTTAAACATAACATAATGGCAAATTGGACTTTGTGAGTCCACTTACTCTTAGAATGGGCTAATTGCCCTTTTAACACCTCATGTTAAAAAGCCACACTCAAATTAGTGCATTTCACTTTAGTTTGCAACTTTTACCTTTTTTTTTGCAATTAAGTCCTTTTTCTAAATTAAACAAGCAAGCGATTAAATTTTCCTCTGAAACTTTCACACACATTAATTCACATCTAATAGGCACAAAATATAATATTTAAATATTTTTCGAACTCGGATTCGTGGTCCTGAAACCACCATTCTGATTAGGGTCAAATTAAATCTTGTTACAACTCTCCCCCCTTTAGGGATTTTCGTCCCAGAAAATCATGCAAGTTAAACAAAGTCGGATATTGTTGCCTTATTGAATCCTCGGGCTCCCACGTAGCCTCTTCAACTCCGTCTTGTCGATTCCATAGTACTTTCACTAATGGAATTCTCTTATTTCTCAACTCTTTCATTCTCTAGCTAAAATACGGATCGGTTCTTCCTCATACGTCATATCGGATCGGATTTCAATCTCGAGACGGAGTGATCACATGTGACGGATCTCGATCTATATCTATGAAGCATCGAAACATGAAATACATTGTGTATCTTTTCTAATTCGAGGGCAACTTCAATCTATAAGCAGATGGCCCAATCGTTCGATGATGCAAATGCGGTCAGATGAATCTCGGACTTAGTTTGCCTTTTCGACCAAATCGGAGTACCTTTTTCCACGAGAAACTTTCAAGAATACCGGTCTTGACACGAAACTCAATGTCTTTACGTTTCAAATCAGTAGGACTTTGACGATCCGAGGCGGCTTTCAAACTATCTCTCGATTATAGCCACTTTCTATTAGTTTCTTTAATCAAATCAACCCGTGTAACTTATTTTCACTGAGCTTGGTCTAGTACAACGGTGTATGACACTTGCGGCCATATAAAGCTTCGTAAGGTGCCATTTTGATACTAGATTGAAAACTGTTATTATAAGCAAATTCAACCAAAGGTAAGTATCTTTCCCACGTACCTTCAAACTCAAGGATGCAACATCTCAACATATCCTCAAGTATCTGAATGGTTCGTTCAGATTGACCGTCTGTCTGCGGATGAAAGGCTGTACTAAAGTGGAGTTTAGTACCTAAAGCATCTTGCAACTTCTTCCAAAACCGTGATGTGAATCTCGGGTCTCTGTCTGAAACAATGGAACTCGGCACACCATGTAATCTCACAATTTGAGATCGTACAACTCCGAGCAAGTTTATCGAGCGAATAGTCCGTCTTGAACGGTACAAAGTAAAGTGATTCGGTCGATCTATCCACTATAACTTGATGCGTCTTTCTTGCTCGGTGTCGTAGGCAAGCCGGATACAAAATCCATTGTGATTCTATCCCATTTCCATTCAGGTATCATGATTGGCTGAAGTAACCCAGAAGGCACTTGATGCTCTGCTTTTACTTGCTGACAAATTAAGCACTTTGAAACAAATTCAGATATATCCCGTTTCATTCCTTGCCACTAATACGACTGTTTCAAATCATTATACATTTTTGTGCTACCCGGATGTATCGATAACCGACTATTATGAGCCTCGTTCAAAATCATCTGAATCAAGTCCACCTTCTTCGGAACACAAATTCGGCCTTTGAAGTTCAAACAATCATTTGCATCAATTTGAAACTCTAACTCTGCATCATTTTCACCTTGAACTCGTCTAGCAATCATATCTTTGTCAATTTTACGTGCATCACAAATTTGCTGAATAAACATCGGTCTTGCTTTTAACTTTCGGCTAAGATCGAACCGTCCACGGACATAACCATATATGCGTTCAGCGTCACGAAGAGCAAACAATGATTTTCGACTTAATGCATCGATAACGTTAGCTTTTACCGGATGGTAGTCAATCGCAATTCATAGTCTTTCAAATTTCTAACCATCTGCGTTGTCTCAAGTTGAGATCTTTTCGAGTCGTCAAATACTTGGACTTTTGTGATCCGAGTAAACATGACATTTCTCACCAAATAAGTAATGGACGCCAAATTTTCAATGCGGAAACGATGGTTGCTAATTCGGATCGTGAGTCGGATAATTTCTTTCGTGAGGCTTCAATTGTCTCAAATCGTAGGCTATGACTTTGCCTTCTCGCATCAAGCGCAACCCAAACCATTCAAAGAAGCATCACTATAAACAATAAATTTTTACCCGATTCAGGTGAGCTAACATTGGAGCTTCGATCAAAAGGGCTTTCAACTGATCGAAACTTTTTTGACACTTTTTCGACCACTCGAACTTGACATCTTTCTGAAGTAACTTTGTCAAAGGTGTGGTTATCAAGGAAAAACCTTTGACGAATCGTCTGTAATATCCCACAAGTCCCAGAAAGCTTCGAATTTCGGAAACATTCTTTGGTGTCTTCCAATCAAGTATAGCTGATATTTTGTTCGGATCAACCCGAATACCTGACGCTGAAACAACATGACCGTGAAGTGACTTCTTTCATCCGAACTCACACTTACTAAACTTTGCATACAATCGTTGATCTCGCAAAGTTTGTAGCACCATTCTCAAATGCTCGGCATGTTCGATTTCATCTCTGGAGTAGATTAGGATATCATCTATAAACACTACCACAAATCGATCCAAATACCGTCCAAAACTCGATTCATCGAGATCCATAAAAATAGCAGTGCATTAGTAAGTCCAAAAGGCATGACTAGGAACTCAAAATTTCGTACCTCGTTCGGAATGCGATCTTTGGCACATCTAAATCTCTAACTAAGAATCGATAGTAACCCGATCTCGAATCTATCTTTGAAAACTTTGAAGCCCCTTTTAAGCTTGGTCAAATAAGTCATCAATTCGAGGTAACTTGGGTATTTATTCTTTATAGTCACCTTATTAATTGCCGATAATCAATATACATTCGCATCGTTCCATCTTTCTTTTTCACAAATAGAACTGGTGCACCCCAAGGAGAAACTTCGGTCATGCAAAGCCCCTATCATCACAACTCTGCAATTTGTGCTTTCAACTCTTTCAACTCGATAGATGCCATCCGATGCACGGAGCTATCGAGATCGGAGTTGTCCGGTACTAATTCAAAGCCAAACTTAATCTCTCTGCATCTGCGGTGGTAAACCGGTAATTCTTCAGAAACACATTTGGTTATTCACACAACCGGCATGCTGATTCAATGCATTTTTGCATACACTTTATTATCCAATACATAGGCCAAATAAGCTTCGCATCCTTTCTCACATACTTTGGGCTAGCATCGAGGATATTATCAGAGGTAACCCATTTAAATCACTAGATTCAATTCGGATGATCTCACCGTTCGACATCTCAAATCAATAATCTTTCTTTTACAATTCACCACTGCATCATGCAAAGTTAACTTGATCCATTCCAAAATTATATCGAACTCGTCTGAAGGGCAACAACATTAAATCGGCGAAAGTAGGAATCCCAAATCATCAACGGGCAACCTTTACACACTTTATCAACGCAGTACACATCGACCCAAGGGGTTGGACACACGAATCACAAACTCGGTAGACTCAACAGAGTAGTCTTCATGGATACTAGAGTTTCACACACATATGAATGAGTCGAACCGGGATCAATCAATGCAATCATAGTAGTATCATAAAGTGTGAAAGTACCAGAGTAATGACATCTGGGGGAAGAAGCATCCTCTCGCGGCTCGTATCGCATAAGCTCTAGCTGGTGCTCGGAGCCTCGAATCGAAGCTGCGGTGTCCTTCATCCCTCTCGATTGCCACCTACATTGCACAGAATATCCGGGTGGTGCGCCTCGTCTTTGGCGCATTGCTCGGTTTAATGTTCTGAAGAGCCGTGTTTTGCTTCGGCTAGCATAGGACACTCTCGAATAAAATGGTTCGACGATCCACATTTAAAGCAGACCGATCCACGGAATCTACAACTCCCGAATGCCACTTTCCACAATGCTTGCACTCAACCCGATTCTGTGAACTTTACCAACACTAACCATCGAAGTGGCTCGGGAACTCACTAGAGAGTCGATCTCGTATAGATAGTCGAAGTAGCTTTATGTCGATGAAGTCATCTTTGAATTTCTTAGGCGTTGAATGGAAAGTCTTACTCGATGATCTTTTACGAGTGTCTCTAGCTTCTATTTCGACCTTTCTTTTTCTCTTTTTCGAGCTCTTGACTTTTGCAAGCTCGCTCGACAAGTACTACGAACTCTTTGATTTCAAGAATGCCAACAAGCAACTTTTTATGTCTTCATTCGGACCATCTTCAAATCTTTTACACATAATCGCCCGGTTGATACATATTCTTGGGCATATCGGCTCAATTTGACAAACTTTGGCTCATATTCCGTCACGGTCATACGACCTATTTTAGTTCCAAAAATTCTTTTCGTTTACGATCGATGAATCTCTGATGATATATTTCTTACTGAACTCAATTTGAAAGAAATCCCAAGTCACTTTTTCTTTTGGAACCCTCGATACTAGTGTATTCCACGGTGATATGCAAGGTGTCCAAGTAAAAGATATAGCACACTTTAGGCATTCATCAGAGTACGGATAGCTCATCAAGTACCCGAATAGTGTTATCAAGCCACATCTCGGCTCGCTCTGCGTCATCATCATCATTGGCTTTGAATTCTTGGCCCCATATTTCCCGATTTTATCAGCGGGAGGCCTACTAGATCTCATCCGGATCTATCATCTGAGGTGCTAAAGGTACAGGAGTTGGATTATTAGAGGTGGGGGTGAGTGTACTGTACCGGGTTATTATGAACAACCGGGTAAACCATTCATTCATCATCCGGTAGAAGGCATTTAGCCTCCCCCTCATGGCTACCAGAATCGGGTCGAGAGTCTCGGCATCGACCGCGTGCATGATCGGGCGCTACACTCTCTACATCATACGCTCGGCTCTGTATGCGGATCGGAATCCATTTACTATATAAAACACGGTTGGAAATGTCGAAGTCACCACACTATCGTATATACTATAAAGGCATGTATAGCTAGACTCTCACGGCGCTACGGTAGTCCTAGAATCGACTAAACCGTAAGCTCACGATTATAATCAAATGTAACACCCTAACTTGAGTCCGTCACCCAGTTAGGGTTACGGGCATTACAGAAAAGCCAAAACCCTATTCGGTCAATCATTCTTAATCAAACATGCTTAACAAGAATGCGATCATAAACAAATAATCACTTAAGTGTAAAACATGCTAATAATAATAAACTAAGACATGCAACTTATTACACATCACTTTCATACTTAAGCATTTGGCGAATATACAAGGTCCCATTTATGACATTTCATGTTTATTACCTAACACAAGTCGAGTTTGGTAGTTTCTTGCACTCGATAAAATTTAAACAATCTCACGACCATTATATATATATAAATGTATATATATCATAGTTATGCACATTTCCATATTCGAACATAAGCCCAACTAACTAGTTCTTTGAGCATGTTAACTACTTTTGACTATAGCACATAGACTTGGCCAAATATACATACATACAATACACAAGCGTAGCCCTTTTTGAATTTATTTAATCAAAGCCACATTGAATACTAAGGTCATAAAGAAATACTATTAACCTACCAAACACATGAGCTAATATATCTAGCGGAATTGCATAAGTATAATCAATTCTTGACCACATGCTCGGATCTCAAATAAACACTCCAATGCTCAACTTCAATTATTCATGCATAAACCTTTTCACTATCATCATCGACTCATAACTAAACTTCTCAATATAAATGTCATAATATATGCTTTCAAGCTAAATTTAAAACATAACAAGAAGCACATAACCAAGAACAATTATACAAACCAATCTATCTAACACATAAGTAAAGTTTAGCCAAGAGTAATAGCCATTTCGCAAGGCTATACATATATATACAAGATTAAATACAATTAATGAACAACATAGCCTAAACATACATGCCTTTCGAATCAAACTAGATTTATAAGTACCAAAAGAGTTGATAGTGTGGTTGACTTCTCAGAAGATCCTCTGAGCCATGTTGACCCAAAATCTATAAAACGACACATTAAAACACACAAAGTAAACTTACTAGCTTAGTAAGTCTCAAGCAAATATTAATGCAATAAACGTACATTTAAACATATTAATCTCCATGCTTTGGGCATTGAATATAATCATTCCAACATGTAAATTATGCTTGGCCAAGAATACTAGTAATACTTTGACCTAAACATTAGCACTTGGTTATCATAAGCGCATATACCAACAAATCATTGAGTATTATGTTTATTCATATATTTTGAGTCAAACAAAATCAATTACAAATACTTTCAAAACTTTTAGCATTTATCTTTTCATTATATAAGAATCTTCCATGTGTTATATATACATATCTCAACTTCACACATATTAAATTTTCATACACATTAATGATAAGATCATCATCACTAAATAAAATACTTAATGAATCATTCACTTCATCACACCATACTTAAGTAAAATGGTAATGAAGCCGAGCTACTTCATTTCTTACTAATACAATAAGCCAACTCTTACCCGATCTTTTAACACATATCATTTAATATGCCATACCTTATTTCATGCTCGAATTCTTCATTTATAGCGTATCATCGGCATTTGGCACCTTTCATGCATTCAAGCCTAATTACCCACCATTATTGGCTGCCTAAGACCAAAGGTCAGGAAGTATAAACACTAGCATTAAACGCTGCTGTTTGTAAGCCTAAATTAAATCACCGGCACAAGGCACGCTAGGCTCTCGAAGCAGAAATAACAACATAATAAATCGTTCAATGCACATTTCTCAACACTAGCATCTCATACAACCTATGTAATGCTTATCACTTTCACATAACAACCAGAGCATATCTATTACACATTACTTTCAACAAATAAAACTCAATCCAATATCATACCCCTACATTCGGCCATTTCATATATTTATGCTTAAAATATTCAAATTTCATCATTTATTATATTCATAAATAATTCTTTGGCGATTATATTTGCTTAGGGACTTACCTCGGCTATCTGACAGACAGCCTTGGGTGGCTATTTGATAACCTTCGCCTTTCCCCGATCCAAATCCGTTTTCTTTGTTCTTGATCTAAACACATTAAAATTTAGCTCATTCAAGCACAATTTATCTCAATTTAGTCCCAAAACACACTAATGGGAAAATTACCATTTACCCCTAATGTTTCACATTTTACAATTTAGTCCTATTTGCACAAAACACAAAATACACAAAAATTCACTAAACCATACAAGGGCCGAATGTTCATAGGGACCTCACTAGTCCATTTATTTCATTTATTTTGCATTTTAGCCTCCTCAAAATTCATTTTTGCAATTTAATAAAATATTCAAATTCACCAAAATTTCCAATACAAAATTTACTAGTCTTTAACATATCTTTAAAATAAAATCATCAAACATCAAAAACTACATGAGCACATCAATGGCTGAATATCAAGCATGCTTAGATTCAAAAATTTCAACATGGGTAAGCTACTAGTTCGAACAACAATCTCAAAACGTCAAAATTAACAAAAACCGAAGTCAAACTAACCTTTAAATCAAGCTTCCACCATGACCGAATGCTCAAGCTTTTAACCTAAGCTTTTTTTTTTCTTATTTTGGTAGCCAAATGATGAAGACAAACTTTTATTTCATGTTTTAATTAACATATATTATGATGTTTAATAATTTACCTATTTAACCTTATAATTAATAATATTTTTAAACATAACATAATGGCAAATTGGACTTTAGCCGTCCACTTACTCTTAGAATGGGCTAATTGCCCTTTTACCCCCTCATGTTAAAAGCGACACTCAAATTAGTGCATTTCACTTTAGTTTGCAACTTTTACCTTTTTGCAATTAAGTCCTTTTTTCTAAATTAAACACGCAAACGATTAAATTTTCCTCTGAAACTTTCACACACATTAATTCACATCTAATAGGCACAAATATAATATTTAAATATTTTTCAAACTCGGATTCGTGGTCTCAAAACCATCATTCCGATTAGGGTCAAATTCGAATTTATTCACGGGTGATGCGGATCGTCCATTTTAGGCATATGTCTCGATGCCTCGGATACAACTCTAGCACCTCGGCCTCTACGGCCACATCTACGTGCGTCTACTTCCTCTAGCGCTTATGTTTGCTAAGTCGATTTAATCACGATTAAGAGTCTTATGAATCAATATGCTTATTCGATGTTTATTAAATAATATTTTATGGAGTATAAGAAGTAAATTTGTTTTACGCAAAACATATCCTAAAGTCTCAATCTCTATGGTTTCGACTCCTAAAGCTAAAAGTTCTGAAGTATCTCTATTTTGTGAAGTTTTCTTACTCTGAGTCATACACAATAATCATAAAATGAATACAAAACTTACTTGACTTGGTCTTTGGATACCCGTGGTGCCATACTTCCTTTGAAACATGTATTTATAAATTAAATTTCAGCGATTTTAGAAAACATTTTGAACCCAAACCACGCCCAGTTTTACAACGGCTCGATACCATAAATGTAACACCCCAAATCTCGCCCATACAGCATGCAATGGATCGACATGTCACATGAAGAAAGCGTATAAAGAACATATGATTCTTACTAAAATAAGCGTTATTTGGTCATAGTCAAGAAAACAAGTTTGGTTATAAATATTTGATAAAACACCACCAATTTCGAGAGGTTGATTGATGAATCGAAAATCGAACTAGTGAACTTTAAAACCGTGACTTTTGAGAAATGGCGTTGATAATTTGAAATAGAATCGAGTTAAATTATTAGTGCATATTTATTATGAAAACCATTTGTTAATCAATTTTGGAAACCGTTATTTATGATTTTAGAAAATCCCCATTTAAAACAATTCAAGCAAGATAATAAATGCGACTAAACATAAAGCAAAATAAAAATATTCCAGGAGGCCTTATTACAACTTAAAACCCAAAATAGTAAAAATAGTGAAATCAAGCGGAAAGTAGTTTACTAATATTTGAAAATATTATTTCCAAGTATGGCCTCCATAAGAGTCATCCATGGGCCCAAGTCCTCATTACGAGACATTACCGCAAGGGTTAAGAAAGAAGGGGTGAGTCACAAGAACTCGGTGTATAATCCACTTACGAGTCATCCACTTCAGGCACGAACGCGCATAGCAGCAATCTTGGGCCTAAGCCCATTTACATAAGTAATAATTAAAATGAAGTAGTAAATGCATGCCCAACCCGTCCATCCATCACACCCTCGACCAGATCAATCACACACAGGGGATCAAGTCAATCCACCCCATACTCACACCAAAATTTGCGACAAAGCGCTATCATATAGTATTTTTATGGTCAAGCCACAAATCAAATTTAAGCACAATAATATACAAATTGTGGCAATGCCACCAGGCTACATCTTACTTCTCATACAATTTTCCCATCCCATGTAATATGTAAAAATGCTACGTACATAATAATATAACATAAAACATCCACATATAAATATCAACCATTAATCAAGTAATCTATTAAGGTGAATCGACCCATTATAGTTCTATTTTGAAATTCGGCCCACTAAGGCATTCTAGCAAATCGCCGTGTAGGGGCATTTGGTAAATCGGCCCATAGGGCATTTTGGTAATCGGCCCATAGGGCATTTTGGTAAATTGACCCATAGGGCATTTCCCAAATTGTACGATTAACACCCGATTTTGATGTGCAGATCTTAGAATTAACATCGTTTAAAGCCAATTACTCGTTTTATGCTATTTTTTCGTTTTTTTTTTTTTAGACATGTAAATGACAACGATCTATTCCTACAATCATTGTAGTGAATCCACGAATCACGGAATTTGGTGTGAGATTACACACGATTCACGGTAGGAGACTAACCCTTCTTGATCGTCCGACACCTAAATCACCATTACACTCGATTAACCAACAACTGAGTTTTATTAATCCAAAACTAAATCGGGCGATCTAAAATGCTTTACCCTTAGTATCGTGAAGCGACTACGATTTGCCTATTCTCACCTGGATGATGGTCCACAACCGAGGGGAAAATCGACGGAATACGTGCCGTCCCCTCACGCTTGAACTTAGGGTAGGAATCGTAAATCCACTCCCTTTTTGCTCTCCTCATCGATTTTTCTTTTCAAATCGCTACTAATTACTGCCTCCATTGGAAAAGTCTTAGTCGACGATATTACGATGATGAAGAAAGAAAAACGATTGTCTAAGGAAAGGTTTGAGTTACTGCACTACTTTTGAAGGGTCAACGGTAGATAAGAGCGAAAGATCTAGTCCCTATAATGTCGATTAGTCAAACTTTCAATCCAATTAACACAATAACCAAATACTGATATCTAATGGACTATGAAGAGACTCCTTACCTTAATGTCGATGATGAGACCCGATTCCACCGATTGGACTTATGACTAGAGATGAATCGGCAATGATGTGGTATTCGGCCACCCACTATAACACTACGAAAATGAATTGATCACAATATGAGAGTGTAGGAGAGAGTGATGTTTCGATTTAGAAACAAAGTAGAACAATCGAATAGTGATGGGACTAATACATTCGCTAGGAAGAAAAGAAAATGGAAGAAGTAGAAATGAAACCTTACCCGATTCAACCAGGAGAAATGTCCAACACGCAAGAATGGAGTAAGAGAGAAGATGTTAAAGATTCGGCTATTGAAGAGAAAAGGGCAAGGAAGATTCGGCCAATCAAAGTTGTCAGCTAAGAAAGAAAGAAAGAGAGGTTGAAGAAATGGTGAGAAAAAGAAAGAAAGATGGAAAAATGAGTGTTAGGGGTTTAGACTAATCACCAAGGAAGATGACCAAATTGTCTTGAGTAATTCGACAAAACAAAGGAAAAGAACCAAAATAATTTAAGTGTTTTGACCAAGGGAAAAAAAATTGGAAAAGAGACACCAAAAAAATTGTTCAAAAGAACACTACCTCGTACACAATTTTGCAAAGAGCTATAGCAAATTGGCTCCCAAATCACCCCTACCAAAGCCGTGTATCATCTTTGCAAAAGATGAGTGTTGACAAAACTCTTTCCTTAGGAAAACTCTAATGTCCGACCAACATGTCCCTTCCCTTATCCCTTTATTTGATTTCTTTCCTTCTTTTCCCTTGTCTTCCTCCTTACTATATTCCTTAGTCATCTTCCTTCCATCAATAAAAAGTCTCCTTACCATGGTATTTAGAACCATGGCCAGACACTTTGGAATAGGAGCACAATAATAATCCAAAGAAATTTTGCAAAGGTGGGATTCGAACTCCACAACTTAAGCCTCTTCAAGTGACGCCACCATGACTCTACTACTAGCTCATCTTATGTAGACAAAATACACTTATTTCCTTAAGTCATGCTGCCACTTACCTTCTACTTAAAGTGCTTAAGCACAAAAAAAATTTTACTAGGCCCAACAACCCCAAACCTTCTTAGGACCCCTAAACATACACAATTAACATTCTAAAAACTAGCCTATCGTGAGGTATAAGTGTAGAAACATAAAAATATCGAAGTTCGTGGATGTTTGCAAATTACCATATTCATAAACATGTACTCCAACATTACTAAATTCATGTATCAATTCATTTACTTAGCAAGCCAAGCAATTATCTCAATCATAGCATAACATAACCAAAATGAGCAAGCATACTATCATTTTCTAGATTACCACATATACTTACTCGACCCATAGATGGTTGCATTCAAATTACATTTTTACATATGATAAGTATCAAAACATCAATATGAACACAAAGACCAACATTCTACATGCATGTACCACTAGCTACAAAACATATCAAAAGTTGTCACAAACTTTGTTGAGCCAAGAATTGAATCCTAGATGATGTATACCGAGAAAATAAGCAGGACCAAAGACATAACTAATTATTAAAACTATAGTAGAGATTCAACTACCGAAGATGGAAATAATGAGAAATAAAGTAATCTCTGATAAATTCGTCAATACGAAAAATATGGAACCATGGAAAATAGAAAGATTTTAGACAATGATTTTAGAATGCTATATTATTATTGAAATAATGAAAGAAATGAGAGTCATGATAAATTTGTTGAGAAATATAAACATAAAATAGATTAGCCAAAATGGAAAAAGCATGAATTCAAGTAGTATTAATTTTGTGCAATTTTGGACCATTAATCCAAGCGTTTAAAGGTATAAAGTCAATGAGATGCAAATGAGTAGTTTTGCAAAAAGGAATAAATAAAAGTTTTTTGTTAAGTACTAACATTGATTATAATATTCTTTTATGATGGATGTAATAACCTTTAGATATCTTATTGGTGCAGCGGTTCATGAAAGATTTGACATTATCCCGGGGTTGTTGTTAAAAACACTTACTCTATATGATTCACTATATAGTGAAGTTTATATTAAAATCCTTGAAGGATTTAGAATGCTAGAACATATAAAAATTCCTAGGAAATTGTTCAATATGTTTTAATGTAAATATTTGTATTAGGTTATTATACTTGAGTAATTCATGCATGCAAAAATCCCCAAAGAAAAGTTGTTTAAGCCATAGACTGCATTTGAGAAATGTAATTGACCAAAATAGGGCTAACTAGTCGGAATAAGTGGTTTCGAGACCACAAACCAGAAAAAATATTTAATTTATGATTGTTTTTAGATTCTATGATATGTTTAGGTGATGGTGTGCCAAATTTTGTTAAGTAATTTTATCGATAAAGTGTCCAATTTTATTATTGGGATTAAATTGCATTAATTGAAAAATATGAGTTCTAGAACATAAGTACTTGTTTTAAATGTGTGGTTTAAACTAGAGGTCTTTAAATGGAAAATAGACCATCATATTTTATTTATGGACAAAACTAGTCATGGAAGGGTAAAAGTGAAGGTTTAGTAAAAGGGCATTTTTGTCATTTGGGTGTTTTAAGGCATAAAGACAAATTGAAACCCAAAATACTGCTCATTCTCTTCTCCATCTTTATGAAATTTTCACAGAAGCCATGGCTAGGGTTTGAAGTTTTTTCAAAGCTCAATTGTAAGTGCATTTGAGCCGTTTTAATATTCTTCATATTTTTGATATCCTAGAAGCTTAACCTTTCTATTTTTACCATTTATTTGCATGGCTGAAGTTTAAAATTGACCCATCGCTAGATATTTTTGCATTTTGATGTTTAATGGTAGAATAAAGATTACTTGCGAGGTTAGGAGAGCGATTTTTTGCTTAAGTGATTTTAGATTGAAAATGGTTTTAAGCGGGTTAATTAGTAAAAGTTGTAAGT